>JAQQSZ010013551.1:0-11728 GCA_028646595.1 Phalanger gymnotis | reverse complement strand
CCCCCTGAACAAAGTGAATGATATTTGTATGCTGAATTTAAGTAAGCTTGTCAACCCCTTCACATATCTTTCCTTAGTTAAGCAGATCAAAAGAACCTGTGCTTTTGTGGCGTGCTTGTTGTTAGGGTTGTGTTGGTCTTACACCCCCACAACGGCTGCTAGCCAGATTGTTGAACACAAGGAAAACAAAGCAAAACAAAACAAAAATCACCCTCCAGTATGTGTTTGAATTTTAAATCTGGAAACAACCTTAAACTCCATCTTATCTAATCACCTCATTTTAAAGATGAGGAAACTGAGACCTAGAAAAAAAATGAAATAACTAGCTCCCATAGCTTATTAATGGAAGGACCTGAAATGCACTCCAATCCAATGCTCTTTCCCCAGATTGTCTTCTTTGTGCCGAAGGATACCTCTTTATACCATTTTATACCATGCTATCAATTCTTTTTATGACTAGATTTCAGTAATCATTTCAGTTAGCAAACATATAATAAAAGATCTGAGAATACTCCCTATGCTTTGGTATTTTCATTTATGCATTTCATCATTTCAAATATGATTTGATATCTTACTTCAGAAGGATTTTGTAAAATATTATGCAATTCAGTCTCTATGCAATATTATTAGTATCCTTATGATCTATTTGTGAATGATGAAAGAAATCTCTTGTAGAAAAAAAAATAATTGTCTAAGGCATTCTGACAGGCAAATCCATGTCACAACTATCATTGAAAACCTTTCCTTCTGTTCTTAAACTATATAATTATCATTCCTTTTTCTTTATATGTCTGAACTTAAGTAATCCATTTAATGTATGTTTATACTATTGAATTGATTTACTTATTCATTCATTCAACAAAGTTATTAATCAACTGCTATTCCCTTTTCCACTTTTCTGTATCGTGCAGTGCCATTTACTGAAACCACCCAAACAAAGCTCACCAGTGACCTCACTTCCAGTTCAGCTCTGATGACCTATCTCAACAGCACACACTATTTCATACCAATTGTGAAATTTCCAATGTGATTAATTACACCTTGGATATCAGCAAAAACTACAAATCAGGGCTTTATTTTGTTTATTAATGGTTAGTGACACGGATGGAAAGTGATATAGAAAATGCTGATATAAACTAAATATAAAAATGTGTTGTGTGATTTCACTCTCTGGAAAGCTGGTTGTTAAACATTTACTAGCACAACATCACCAATATTTCATTCCCATACTCTTAGAACTTTGCCCACTTTTTCATCCTTTTATGTTTTGATTTTAATGCTTCTTTGTGGAATGCTTTTTTTTTGTGTTTAAAATTGTGGAATTTCCCTCATCTTCTTTTTTTGTTGCCTGTATAAAGACTTTCCTCCTATCTTTAGTCCTGTCTCCTCAGCATCTGTTCCTTTTGATCTTTTCTGGCTTGCTTATGTCAACATGAGTCTCAAATATTTTCAACTCTTAACTTTCTAAAAGTAGGGCTATAATGTGGGTTGTCTTAAGACATATTCAATTTAGAATCTAATAAAATCTTTTTCAATAGACTCTTAAAATAACCAGAGGGGTTATATGGAATACACACAGACACACAGACACAAACACACCAACCTGGTGAAATCAGCTTGTTACCAATTTAGAATGCCACAGTAGCTAGCTGGTCCCCAGGCAACTTGTGATTGGCTGAGTGGTTTCCAATTAATAATAATTCATGAATAGAAGTACTTCCTGGGCTAAACTGTCACTTTCAGCATGTGGAAAATTGATGCCCTTCTCAAAACCTAAATTGATTGGATTTATTTGTTTTAAAGTTAGCAAATGTATATTTAAAAGTCATTTATAATTCTTATTTTAAATTTTCCTTTAATTGTATGAAATTATATAAAATCTCCATATAAAATTTTTCTTTATTTTATGCTAAGGCAAGACAAAAAAAAAATCTTTATAACCTCAAGCATTGCCAGGTTGGTTATGCTCACTAAGCAGTATGCAATAATTATTCAACTATTGTTTCAATGTTTTCATGTATGTGCATTGCTGAGCTATTAGAAATTAGTGTATTATTGTGTTCTTTTGCAATTACCTGCACATGCCCTGGGTCTGAGAGGATGAATAAGATTTCAAAGCCTGCTGACCTGCTTACTCCATTAGAAAAGATTGTTTCTGCTGTCTTTACTACATGAACCTAATTTTATTGGTGTTTATTTAGCAATTTAGGGGACTTTTGGTAAAGTCAACAATTTAAAATTTTTGAAAATTTAAAATTTATTGGGCAGGGAACTGGTAGTGCTCCTATTAATCTTACTATATTCTTTTTTTTTTTTGTACACAATGGAGGCCTATAAAGCATGGATAATGCCTAAATTTACTTGTATTTTTTTTTACTTATATGGTAACGTCAAGATTAGCTGTTCTTCATCACCACTAAGAGCCAGAGGATAAATATTTAAATTGTAATATGAGGGATATAGATTTACTGGATGAAAGAAGTCCTTAATAATGGAAAATATTAAATATTGGAATTTTTGTCATTTTATTTTCTGCAGGTTTATTTCAAAATCCAAATACTATCATATCCTGGTGCAGTGGAAGAAGAAGTGAATACAAATTCAAAGGACCTGGCTTTCATTCCCAGCTCTTTCATTTTTTAAACTTTAGATGAGACAAAGCTTACCTGAACCTCATTCCCCTAGCCGGTCAAACAAAAGGAGTTGGATAAGAAGGCTTCTGAGTTACATTTTGGAAGTAATTTATAATTCACCTCCCATTTTCTTCTAAACTCTCCACAGGTTGGCCTCAGCCCTTAGTCCTCTTGACCTCTCAACAGTATTTAACACAACTGATCACCTCCTGCTACATAATTTCTTACCTCCAGTTTTCATAACCTTGCTCTCTTTTGGTTCTCCTACTGCTTCTTCTCATTATCCTTTAATAGATCTTCATTCATGTTACACAAAAAGAGTCCTGGATACCCTGTGGGCAATTCAAAGTCAACTTGTCCAAAATAGTAGTTATCACTTTCCCTCCAAAACCTTCTGCCTTCTTCTGAACTTCTCTCTTATTGTCAAAGGCACCACCATGCTCTCAGTCACCCAGGTTAAAACACTGATGTTCCCCTCAACTCTTTATCCTTGCTTGCTTGCCTGACAAAATCGACATCGGCCATATCTTGTTGTTTCCTCCTTCGCAGATCTCATATGTGTCCAATTCTCCCCACTCACAAAGCTCATATATTAATTCAAGCTCTTATTACCTTTAGCCTGAAATTAAATAAGTAAATCAATTTAGGCACTGCTATTTTTATGATACTGGCTCAAATTGCAGAGAATATGCCAACCTGAATTGATAGAGAAAAAAATGCACTATGCCAATAAAACCACAGACCCAATCTCTCTCCCAGTACCCAATAATTAATTTGTGTTGGCCAAGAATAATATAAAAGATATCTTATAGGAAATATAGTTTTACTAGATCTGTACCCAAAAGGCTTATTGTTCAGAGATGGTGCTTCTGTGGGCAAATCCAAATTTTAAAGTTCAGGACACTCACAGCCTTATGTATGTGGAATACCCTCCACATAAGGGCTCTCAAAGTGTTTATAGGCTTCCATAACATAGAAGAATTTGCACTGAGTTATTTTATTTTGTTTGTTTTTGGTAAAGGCAATTGTTAAATGCCCCAAGTTGTTAAGGTCCCCTTCCCTGCCACAGAATTTCTGGAATTGTTTTGTGTATATAATATTTATTTATTATTTTTGTAACATTGTTTCTAGTCTTTTCCCCAAGAGCATAACATTTGTATCTCCAATGCCGAGCATATAAGAGGTGGATGCTTTTTGAATTGAATTGAAATCAAGCAATTTTGTGCTTATTTTTGCTTGTGGCCAGCAGCATGTTCATTTTTGAGATGACTGACAAGAATTGGGGGCCCAGTAAAGACATAATCAAGAAGGGGAAACTAGAGCTTTGTCAAGGGTGCCAAAATTTAGAGGGCACAAAAATGTGACATTCCCAATAGCTGCATCAAAACAATTAAACTAAGTACATAATTAGAAAGACTATAATTAGTTAAAGCAGGAAGGTTTCCATCTGTGAGCTACTTTCTTACATAATTCCCACTTTGTTCAAGTGCAGTTGTCTATTTTTTTTAACATCATGAATTATAATATGAGGTTACATTTAATGCTGCTTGACACAGTCACTAGGACTGCTAGTCTCTCCTCTGAGTTTCAGTCATAAGAAAGGAGTCAATTTTGCCAAAAGATCTACATTATTTCCCTCTCAGATTTTATGTTGTATAATGGCTAAAAATTATTTATGGTAATAAATACTATTTGAATGCTTAAAATCACAAGATCAGAGAAGAAATAGTTATATGATTATTTGTGGGGTGAGGCCACCCACCAGCAATTAATTAAAAGAGTCTGAGGTCTCAAGGTAGAAACAGAAAACTTCTCTATTATGCTCCTGCGAGAAAGGGTGATCTCCAAACTGATAGACAATTGATAGGGACAGGTGGAACCTGGAGGGCAGAACTTAGCTTTTATATCCTAACACAAACCTCCCCCCACCCCACACACACCACCACTGACCTTTTACTCTTATTGGTGGTGTTCAGGCTCACAATCCCATGAGAAATCTAACCCAGGAAAAAGGAAGTGAAAAACATTTTTTTTTCCTTATTTGGCGAGGCTACAGTTCAGGTGATTTCAGTAACTTGAAACTTAGGCCTAGCTGTCAATCAGAATCCTTAAGCCATGCTGAAAGGTCCCACCCCCATTCATCACACTTAACTCACAGAAAGACCGAGATCCAGATTCCATGAGAGGGCTTCACCATCCCACTCAATTATAATAGAAATGCATATAAAAATACCCTATTAAACTACTAATTTTCCCTCATCTGCCCCTTTCTTCTAGAATATGTGATAATATGATCTCTAAAATCACAAAGATGGCAAAAAAGTCCAATTTAAGGTGATCTCCGATTCTCTCATCAAAGTAGGCCTGTTTGATTCATCTCACTATTTATATGATCATTGCCTCTCACATGTTTGTATGGCAATTTAGAAAAAAAAACATACTTGGAAAGTACATGGGGACATGTACAACTGATCATATCCCTGCTGCTCATTGGAAAATACCCCAAAACAGGATTATAGGACTGTGGTGGAGGGGCCTTTAAGCTGAAGATTTCTAGCTATATCTCTTCATTCACTGAATTCTATTCATAAACGAAAGGGGCATGCCTCTCCTTAGGCACACCCATTCCCAGATCTGCATATTTATAAAGAATTCTGTATTGTGGATCCACATTATGTCAACTAGTTAACATATGTAGTTGACTACTAGGGAAAACTTCAAGAACTATGGCAATGAGAGTGATTTGAACTTTCTACCAAAGAGTAAAAAGTGGATTTAAATATAATACAAAGACTAAAAGCCCAGTTTATCACAATGTCCAAATAAAGGTGATCTAAATGGATTTGCCCTAAACATAACCTGGTGGAAGAAGAGGCTTTTTTTTTTCTTTCTGCCTCCTTTCTTACCTCTTTTAAGATCTCATGCTTTTTGTCAGTTGTCAAAAAAACAGCTGCCTCACAAAATTTGTCCATAGGTTCGTTAAATCTAGATGTTTCATAAATGTAACTGCTGTTGTTTTCAGAACCACAGATGACTGACTGCCAACAATTTCTCATTTACAGCTATTCTCCAATTGGCACAATCTTTAGCAACACTCAGAATACCTTCTTGAAAGTTCATAAGCAAGGTGAAAAAGTTTTTCCAATGTTATCAGGTACAGCAAAAGAAAGAATATGCTTCTGAACCCTCCTCAATAAACTTTCTAGTGAAGAAACAACAGCAACAAATTTCTTGTGAGTGAAGTTGAAGGTACTTTATTCAATTATAAACTATTATTGCTTCTATGATTAGTGAATTTTCACAAGAGTAGACTCAGTTAACATGTATTTCTTAAGTACTTTAGAGAAAGGCAAAAATAAAACATTTCTTGTCCTTATGTTTGGGAAGATGTGAATGTGGCATGTGTATATGTGCGTGTGTGTGTAAATACTATATTGTGTGAAATACGAAGTCATTTTGGAGGGGAAGGCAATATTTTCTTGGGGAGGTGATAACCAAGAAAAGATTCACATAAAAGGCAGTACTTCCCTCACAACTAAACTCTACGGTACTAATAATTTTCATTTCAAAAATTGAGAACCCTTTGGTCTTACACACACACACACACACACATACACACACACACACACACACAAACACACAAACACACTCCACAGCTCTTTTCCAACACAGTTTTACTCTCAAAAATGGGGTCATTTTACATATCATTTTCAAGGTTTCCCTTACTCTACTTTCCTTGCTTTACCAAAACAGACATGGCTCTCTCCTTGGCTTTTCCCTCATATGTAAGCAAAATATTTTAATCATTCAGAATATCATTGAATAGAGAACATTTATGTTTACAGTGGAAAGCCAGGGTTATAATAGTTAACCTAAAAAGTCAGTCCATGAAAGATTTCAGAGACAAAGTTTAGCTTATAAAAGTCAAAAATCATGAAACTTCCCTGCTGGACCCTCTGTCCAATACTGTTTACTGTCACTAAGAGGTTGGGCTCACAAAGAAAGCAATAGGGCCCAAGGCACATTTTGTAGTATTGCTATTGAAGGTATAGAAATGGCACACCTGCTGTGTATTTGCAATAAACAAACTGACTCATTCTCTCCCACAGTTTAACTATGAAAGGAGGTTATCCTATGCCTTGAGTTTGAAAGTCTCTCTGTTTTCACTAAAATATATTTCTTTTAAGTAGTTCAAAGTGCCTGCCACATATTAGCTCAGTCATCTACACCGTATCCCTGTGAAAAAAAGAGACTGCAAGACCTTTACTTTTCACATTATCTAAAAAGAAAGTAGGGTGGAAACATGTAGGGCAGTTCCTTCAGAGCCCCCCACAAAGTCAGTGTTGAAAACTGGGAATAAAACTTGGTTCTCTAGGTATCTCTTCTAGACAATTTTGTCTTACAACTAACATTCAATGAGACAAGAAGCAAAGATGACTTCCATTGCCTGGCTTTTCCTTAAGACGTGCATTTGCCATTTTGAATGTGCCACTCTATGTATAGGGTTACTCTTCTATGCCTTAAGAAAAGCCTCTCATTTAATAAAATATTGGTCTAATCTCTTTAGTTATTGCCTAAGACACACATGGGAGTCCAGGGAAAATTCTCCACTAACCATAGAATTCGAATTGTTTATGTCTTTCTATTTTTACTTCCTCATTACTAGATATAAACATTGGTTTGTCTTCCATTTAAAAATAAAAAAAATAAAGTTAAAAATCTCTCATTGAAAAAAACAGCAAATTTATTTCAATTGTGCCTGTTTCACGAGTGTTTCGCTCTAAATTATTTATTAAAAATTAGTTCCACTGATATGAGCTCTATTTTTAAAACAGATATACCTTCAGTGAGGAATAGAAACATGGCTACATCTGCATAAATAGATGCTTTAGTCATATAACTGTCAAGCTCAAATATCCATTCGCAAAATACATATTTTGCATATCTTTGATCTTCACTATCACGAAAATCCAACTGGTTCTGCATGTAAATGTAGGCATTGTTACCTAATTCTACTCTCTATTGACCAGACCAAATTCACTTCTTAAGTTTCAATGAATCAAAACAGAGTGTATAAATAGACTTTGTGAATTAGTTGACTATTTTATTGCAGCCAAAATGAGTTATTATTTCTATCGGTTTCTCAAAATGACCAATTTTGCCTCATAGATTTTTTACAATCAGAAACCAGTTATTTCCATTTCTAGTTAAGACTATCTCCCAGTAGAACTTTTCTACTTGGAGTAGATAGACTACAAATCAAGAGCTGTATACATTTAGTAGTTCAAAGAATTATATATTTAGTCTGAATAATGGCAAAGTAGACAGAGAGCTAGTCTTAGAAGCCACAAGGCCTTGGTTCAAACCCACCCGCTGCAACTGCTCTGGGATCTTGGACAAGTGCTTTACAAATGTTATTCATTCGATCCTTAGAACAAGGCTCAGAGGGAGGTACTATTATTATGTCCATTTTATGGGGGCGGGGAACAATCAGGAAGATGGGTATACTATTAGCGTCATACAACTGGTATCATAGGCTGGATTTAAACTCAGGTCCTTCTGACTCAAGGTCTAGTGTTCTGTACATTGTGCCACCTACTTGCCTCACTAAATTTAAACTCTGTGTGCCTCTAGCAACTAAAAATGATTTATTTTAAAAGACCTACATGGTTTGAACATTTATTGGTAAGAGTTAGTATTCTGGGGGTTCCTATCCCAACTAAATGATAGGTTCTTTTGTCTATAGAATGCTATAAAAGCAGCATGGGAAGTATGTCCATTACTGGCTGTTTCACACAGTTCAATTATGAGGATAATATTTCATAGTGTATTTCAGAAATCAAATTTAGAAGATTAAATGAAAATAAATTGCAATACCCACAAGCTGTAGCTACACAGGCCATAACACTAGTTGAGAAAAGAAAAATGCCATTAAAATTTTCTTTGTTGTTTTCATGGGGACAATCAGATTTTTCCACTGACTAGCTATGTTGGAACCATGCAGACACAGACAAATACAATTATCTCTAAACAAGGAAAGAAAAGGTACTCTAAGTTCGTAAGATACAGTGGGATTGTCATTCAAGATTAGAATTAAGGCACTAGAAAACCTGAGCATCAAAAGAAGAATTCAGGAAATTAAGAAATAAATGGAACAGTAGAATTTTAAATTTAAATCAGAAAAAGACAGGCTCCTATTTATGAAGAAAATACATCAAGCATGAACAAAGAGATCAAGCATCATCAATATCTGTTGATACCTTAACTCCTAGAAATATATTCAAGTAGATACATGAGATAAATTACTCAATGTAGAGTATTTTTTATTAATATCCTGAAAGATGGATAATAGACACAACATTCATTTTCATACGGTTTATTTTAGGTAGTTAATTTCACTACTCTAGCTACGGCTCAGTGGATCAGGTGGCGCAATAGAAAGAGCACTGATTCTGGAATCAGAGGACCTAGATTCAAATTCTATTTCTATTGCTTATTACCTGTCAGACCATGGATAAGTCAGTTAACCTCCACTTGGTCAGTTCCTACATCTACAAAATGAATGGGTTGAACTAGGTGTCTTCCTAGTTCCCTTCCATCTCTAACTCCATTATTTTGTCTTGACGTGATGTCAGGAATACCATTCCTCCTTTTGGATTTGTTTTTACATAGGAATCATTTGAACTACCAGAAAAAATGTATAGCTACAAGTAAGAATACAAATAAAATGTATAAAATATAATATAATACAAGATAATAAAAGGTAACTCCTCAGTTATGAATTCGAAACAGTTTCTTAGGCTTAAAATCCAGGGAGTTATTAGAAGGCATTCTGTATCTAGTGCTGATCTCTTAATAAATTATCCTACAATGCAGGCAGAGTAACTTCACTTTTTAAGATGAAACAAAAATTTGGACTTTGCATTAAATAGCTTAATCATCTGTGGTGGTGTTTTCTTTGTTCATAACTAGCAGGTTGGCCACTAGATTACTATTCGTTAGTTTTTTTTAAAAAAAAATTGTGTCGTTGTTCAGTCATGTACAAGTCTTCGTTATCCCATTTGAGTTTTTCTTGACAAGGATATTGGAGGTTTTTGATATTTCTTTTCCCATTTCATTTTACTGATAAAGAAACTGAGGTGAACAGAGTTAAGTGACTTGCCCAGGGTCACATAGCTAGTAATTGTCAGACCAGATTTTAACTCAAGAAGATGAGTCTTCTGACTCTAGGCCCAGCAGTCTATCCACTTTATCACTAGCTGCCCTTTGTCACCTCAGATATTTATTTAAGTGGCAACCTGCTAATGCTATACATTTAATATAAGTCACAGATCTTTGTGGGTAGAGCGTTTCCTCACCATCATTACGTAGACAAAAAAAATTCTATCTAATCAAAGACAGCAAAACTAAAATGCAGAAGGGTCATGATCTCTATTGGCAGAGGAGGTGTACACACTTATGAAATCACAAATTATATCAACTATCAAAGCTTTCATTTAGTAATATGGCTAAAATCCTAAAGTAAAGGAGTGTTATAATTTTATAAATAAGTTAATGGGATTTGTAGATTTTATCAATTAACAAGGATTTGTTAAATGCCTACTTATTATTTGCCACATACTATGCTAAGCACTAAATATATAACAATAAAAGTAAAACAATTCCTGCCCTCAAGGAGCTTGAACTCTTACTTGGAGGTCCTAAATATACAAAATGGATGAAAAGTAGTTTGGGGAGGAAAGGTACTAGTCATTGGTAAGATCAGGAAAGGTTTTCTTTAGAGCAGTGACATCAAATGCAAATAGAAACATAGCCTTATGGGAATCACATAGACTTAGAAAACCACAAATTACCATTATCTACGTTGATTTTGATTTTTGTCTATTTTGTTAGAAATTTCCCAATTACATTTTAATCTAGTTCAGTCACACTAGGGAATTTTGGAAGCTATGTTTGGCCTAAGTTTAACATGTCTATTGTAGAAGGTGGTGCTTGAGCTGGATTTTGAAGGGAATCAGTGACTCTAGAGCTGAAGGACAGTATTTGAAATATAGAGCACAGTCATTGTAAAGGTACAGGGCCAATGGATGGAGTATCACAAGCCAGTATGGCTGGAATGTTGAATGTGGAGAGAGAAATTATGCCTAAGAAGACATGCAGTAGGAAAGGGCTTGGTTGTAAAGAATTTTAAATGCTGAAGGGGAATTTATATGTTTTGTCTTAGAGGTAGTAAGAGGCCAGCATAGTTTATAGGTGGGGAGGAAATGACATAGTCAGATCTAATTTATTTTCATGGTATAGTGATAATACAAATATTATGATTTTCAAAAATATGTGAAATTGAGACTCAGAAGAGTGAAACGACTTGCACCAAATCATCTAGCCAGAAAGCAATGGACTTGGGATTTGAACTCAGATCTTCCAACTCCAAGGCCATTTTCCTTGCCTGTTTCGATCACTCTCCTTCCACCACCACCACTACTGCCAGCATCACAAAAAAGTTCATTTTACAGGAAGTGCTGATTTCCACTGTTATATCTAGGATGATAGATCAAGGGGTAGAAAGGGCCTTAGAAGTCATCAGGTCCAATCCTCTAATTTTACAGACGAAAGAACAGAGTTACCCAGAGGTTAAGTGACTTGCCAAGGTCCCACATTTATAAGGGTTTGGAGAAAAGTTTAAACCAGGGCCTTCCTGACTCTAAGCTCAATGATTTTCCCTCTACTTCATGTTGCCTTTACAATGGAGACGGTATCTTTTTTTTTCGTTGTTTTGTTTTGTTTTTATTTTTTTTTTATGCAGCTTATTTTTTTTTATTTTAATTTATTTTTGACATGTTTGGTTTTCAGCATTGATTTTCACAGGCGTTTGAATTACAAATTTTCTCCCCATTTCCTCCCCCCCCACTCCAAGATGGCGTACACTCTGGTTGCTCTGTTCCCCAGTCTGCCCTCCCCTCCGTCGCCCCATTCCCCTCCCATACCCCTGTGCCAGTAAGGCAAAATGGGCTTAGTTTAACGGGTGCCCTTGAGGAGTTTGGCTTTTGTTTATGGTGAAAGTGCTTTCACCTGTTAAACGCTAAGCCCCAGGCCCA
>JAQQSZ010013550.1:0-11728 GCA_028646595.1 Phalanger gymnotis | reverse complement strand
AACATGAATACATAGCTGTTTGCATTAGACTGTGAGCTCCTGAAGAACAGGGGCTATCTTTTGGCTTTCTTTGTATCTCCAGGGTTTAGCTGAAAGATTGGAACGCTTTAGGCACTTAATAAATGTTTATTGACTGACTGAGGGAAACATTAGAAGATTTAAATTAACTGATGCAAAGTTAATAAAACCAAGAAAAACAACACTCACAATGAAAACATGAATATATAGTCACAAAGAACATTAAAACAATTATAATGACTAACAAAGGAAATGAAAAAATGCACCTCTCTCTTTTCCTTACAGGTAGGGGACAACTGGTAGTGGATGAGTTGGTTTTGCTGAATTTTTTTTTTTAAAGAATGTTACAAGAGAGCTCACTAGATATATTGAGAAACAAATACAATGTAAAAACAAAGTTACCTATAAAACATGAACAAGTCACTCCATCTTCAACTCTATAATGCATTTTCTGTCTCCTCATACCTGGAATTTTCTTTAGAGGCATTCTTGTTTACCAAAATTGCTAGTGCTGTGTACCTCATGGATATTTTTCTTTACTGGACTCCTCCTGTCCATAAGATGCCTTTCCAGGACCTTATAAACTCTTTCCCTTCAGGCAACCCTATTTTATTTCTTTCTGGGGTGTCTACATTTCAAAGGAAGGACCCCAATATGACTGAATATCAGGCACTTTGAGCATCTGGACAAGGAAACATTTTTTGGCTGGGGAGTCCCATGCTTACATATCACATTCATAGGTAAAAATCCTCCTCATTCAACCCTGGCCCTGAAATAGCTCTTTTAAAATTATTATTTGTATATTATTATTGTTTGTCCTTCATTTTCTAAGAGGACCAATGACATGGAGGGGTGATGTCTTGACTCCAACATGAATTGATTTAAGTAAGGTAGAGTTGCAGAAAGTTGTCAGCCTCATTCTCTCTTCCAGAGTCATTGAGGTTCAATGACAACAGTCAAGATGCCCGTGAATAGACCAGGATATAGTGGATGACCTTGACATTTTTTTGGAGGGGGAAAGGCAGGGCAATTGGGGTTAAGTGACTTGCCCAAGGTCACACAGCTACTAAGTATATCAAGTGTCTGAAGTCAGATTTGAACTCAGGTCCTCCTGACTCGGGGAGGGTGTGGTGCTCTATTCACTGTGCCAACTAGCTGCCCCAGTATTTTTGATGTCTGACCAAGCTCTAACCTTCCACAGTGCCTGCTTAAACTACTTCCATAGCCATTGGAACAAATTGTTCTCATCTACTTATTCCACCAGGAGAAACCTTCATATGTTTGGCATATATTTTATGTAGATAATGGAAATATTGTTGTTCAGTCATTTCAATTTTGTTGGATTCCTCATGACCCCTTTTGAGGCTTTCTTAGCAAAGATACTGGGGTGGTTTGCCATTTCCTTCTCCGACTCATTTTACAGTTGGGGAAATTGAGGCAAACAGGGTTAAGTGACTTGCCCAGGGTCACACAGCTGGTTAAGTGAGGATACATTTGAACTCGTCTTCCTGATCTCAGGTCCAGAGTTCTATCCACCTAGTTTCAAATATAATATGTTTATTTATAATCTAAACCTATTTCTATTATGTTTGTATACATAAAAATTAATATAATAAAAATTTAGGAATAATTTTTTATTATTTTAAAATTTGTGCTGGTCCTATCTTCTTCTCAGCCTATTACCGTGGGGTCTCGTCAGGAGGCCCACCCCCTTCTCCAGTCCTTTCCCGCCTCCCTCTCATTCCTTCTTTCATTCTCCCCCCGCCTTCCTACATCATTCCCTTCTCCACCTTCCTCCCCTTCTCTTCCTCCTTCTCCCTCCCCCTCCCCGCCCCGTTCCAGTAACTCGGCCCTATCCCCAGGAAGGGGCGGAGGGGAGACTTTTTTCGCGGGGAGGGCTGGGATGCACGGCACATGCGCAGTGGCGAGGTTTCCGCGGTGAGCTATTTGACGCCGCCGCCCCCGGCAGTCGCAGTCGGAAGTTGCGGGAGCTGAAACCTGTCGCCCGCCCGCCGGCCGGCCCTCGGGACCGACCCTCCAGCCTTCTTCGCCCTTTCGGGCCGCTCCCTTCCCTCCTTCTCTCTCTCTCTCCCGCGGCCTGACGGACAGAGGCCCTGGGCCTCCACGGGCCCCCATGGAGCCGGCCCCCTGAGGCGGAAGGCTGATCGGCGGCGGTGGCCCTCCCCTCCCCGCCCCAGCCCAGCGATGCGGGCCGGGCCCCTCGGCGCAGGTAACCCCGAGGGCGGCGCCTCTCCGGGCCGGGCCGGGCCGGGTCTGGCCTGCAGGACCAGCCCAGGGACGCTCGGCCGCCTGCCGCCCCTGGACTGACTGACTGGCCTTCCCCCGGCCGCGGCCGTAGCTGAGCTCCGGGCCGGCAAGCGCGGCCTGCCCGCGGCCGTCATCGGGGGCTGGGCGGCGGGAGGATCCCGGCCCTCGGTGCAGGGCCCGGCGAGGACGACCAGGGGGGCGGGGACAGTCGGTGCCCCGGGGACAGAGGAGGGGGCAGCGGGAGTAGGAGATGCTCCCTCCCGGGGGATGGTGAGGGCAGGAGGGAGCCGGGGCCAGGTTGGGCTCCGGCTGGAAGTCACCTTTTTGGACCGCAGCTTGCGAAGCCCTGCCCGCTGAGGCGCTCTTTCTGTTGGTCTCGACTTTGATGGGACGAGTGCTTCTGCGGGGTCGTGCCGGGGCTGTGGGACCGTGAGGCGGCGCGACGGACGAGGTAATCCTAAAGAAAAGTTAGGGGAATCGAGGCACTAAGATACCATGCTCAGGCTTAGGGCCAAGACGTCCGAGTGAAGGCAACGATAAGCTGCATCCCGGTGCCAAGCCAAGCGCTAAGCACTGAGGATGCCAAGAAGGGAAAAACAGCCCCTGTTCTCAAGGAGAGCGAGCTAGGTAAAAGTGAACTTGGTCTGGTATCTGTTTCTTGATTGTGAGCTGGCTTTATGCGGCTTCACTTTCACTGTGCCGAACACTGCTCCTTAGTAGCTTTCCAGTTTAGGTAATCTAAGGAAGGACGAATGTTTCAGGAGGCTTTGTAAAATAGATTTTATTGATGCCTTTTGTCTTTGCAGCAGTCACTTCCTACAACCCTCACACGCGCACACACACACACACACACACACACACACACATCCCATCATCCCTTCAGATAAAGAAAAACAAGCAAAAAATTAAGTAAAAACACCAGATACAGAGACCGAGACCATGTCTGACTACCAAGACATCATTCTGTTTTAGTAGTCCCCAACCTGCATCTTATTTCTACTTTTGCCTTTGTACTTTAAAAGAAACTCTCACTTTAGGTATCTTTTGTTTACTACTGGGTCTTGTCCAGTTTCTGGTAGATATTACCTGGCAGTTCTTGTATTATAGGTAGTTTTCCTTCCTTTTTTGTTTAGGAGCACTTAAGGATGTGTTTATCAACTTCATAGTATTATGAAACAATGAGTGGTGTAATAGTGCACTGAATTTGGAATGAGAAGACCTGGGTTCCAATTTTTTCTTCCACTTATGCAAATTCTGTGAGTAAGTTTACCAACTCATCTTTGTTTTGTAGTTAGGAAGCAAGTTATTTGACTTCAATAAGTCTCAGTTTCCACTTCTATAAAATGGGGATAATTACCACAGGGTTATTGTAAGGAAAGTATTTTGTAAGCTGTACAGAACTATATAAATTCGAGAGACTGTATAACATCACAATGTGCATTCTTTAACTTCTTGTGAAGATCCTTTTGAAGTTAAGAGATTTGGTGGTGATTCTGAGTTTACCAATATTTGCATGTTTGTTTTTGGCTTAACACAGACCCCCTCCCATCCTCCCCTTTTCTCATACCTTTGTGGGATCCTTTTAGGTGTGAATCACTTATGTGCTATTACTGTTCACTAGTTTGCTCTGTAAGGATCTTATATTTAATATGTAATCTGAATGCTTCTTAATTCTCATACTTCTACAGCCTCTTTACTCATCCTCCAACTCACTGTTGTTTAAAGAAAGCTTGGGAATCATGTAATGTTACCTCCTTGTGAGCACCTAGTAAATGTTAACATATATTGCAGTCATTGGTATGACTACTAATAGTTGTCACCAAGAGAGATAATCTTAGAAATGTCAAAAAGAAGATTATTTCTTAAATGTAAAATTGTAAGTAGTTAATAATTTGTCCTGTATTTAGTAGAGAATTGCTAGATTGCTACTATATTTAAAAGATGAAAGATATTGGGATAATGATTCCATTAGTAGAATTAAGAACAGAAATATACAAAATAGGGTTTACCAATGTCTGCTTTTTTAGATCATAGTGAAAAGATTTGGTGTGGCTTTTCCTGAAGGGAAAAATGTCTCTCTTGACCAGTCTTAAAAGGTCTACTACAGTATACATTTGTTGGTATATGTAGACCAAATGCAAAGGTTTAAGTTACATTTAACAATGAAATTCTACTGATCTTAAGGATTGTTTGGACATGATCTTCCTGTTACCCAGTTGGTTTTTGTAGACAAGCTAAGAGCTGGTAATATTGTTTATATTAAATACATATACGCAGCAGACTTGTCTCTTCCCATCTGATTTAGACAGGGTTACACTAAGTAAACTCTGTTGGCCTAGTGTGTAGAAGAAACTCTATCCAAGTAAGCCTGATCAATTAGCAATGAATTATCTATTCTACTCCCCAAGAGAAGATGGAAAGTATTGGACAGTAATTAAGGGATGTTCTTTATGTCTATACCTCAGGTTAGACCCTCCCTAAAGATGAAATGGAATTGAGAAGGAACCCTTCCAAACAAGATACATGCATGCCACCATGTCACCTGGAAGAGACTTTACAGAGTTCATACTCCAATTCCATGTTACATGTGAGGACACCGATCAAGGTCACACAGCTAGTTAGTGACAGGGTCGAGACTAGAACCCAGGACTTCTGACTCAAGTCAGTATTCTTTCTCATTGTCACACTGCTTCTTGGTGGATTTTTTAAGTAGGAAATAGAATAAACGGATGGGAGGCTTTGAATCATGTATTATTAAGTTAAAACTGGAAAGAGTTGATCTTAGAATTTAGGACTGGAAAAGACTTCAGCAATAATAATCTGGTTCGGCACCCTCAAATTACAAAAGAAACTCAGGCTTAGAGAAGGGAAATGTTTTGGCCAAAGTCGCACGTAGTGAATAGCAGATGTAGTAGTCAGTACAGGTCCTTTGGCTCTTAATCTAATGCTCTTCCCTTTGTATAGAGGAGAGACATTCAGAGGCTGTGTATAG
This sequence comes from Phalanger gymnotis, assembly GCA_028646595.1. Lineage (NCBI taxonomy): Eukaryota > Metazoa > Chordata > Mammalia > Diprotodontia > Phalangeridae > Phalanger > Phalanger gymnotis. The sequence goes on along the minus strand of JAQQSZ010013550.1, from coordinate 6,450 downwards.
AAGATGAATTAGTGGGACCTGAACTAGACTGAGGTGGAATTTGCTGTGTTTTTTAAGAAAGAAAAGCAAAGAGCCTTCATGTATAGGTAGGGGAGGATGGCAGTGGTGAGCATTGAGGAGGATATGTGCCCTAATGTTCTCTGTAATGTGAGAGCTTGATAAATAGAAGGACTTTGGACTATTATAAAACCAGCGAATAAACTCATACCCTAATTTGACTTGCCTATTCTTCCATAAGGTGCCTGTTTCAAGAAGTAAAGGTCTGTAACTGAAAAAGTAATAACCTCTTCCTCTGGAAGATTTTTAACCTTGTCACAACAATGCTTAGTGCTTAACACAGTGCCTGGTACATAGTAGGAGTTTAATAATTGACTTGGGAGGAGGAGGACAAGTTGCTTTAGCTTTCCAAGTCTTAGTTTACTCATATGTAAGATGGGCAGCTAGGCGGCACAATGGGTAGAGCCTAGAATCAGGAAGACTCCATCTTCCTGAGTTCAAATCCAGCCTCAGACACTTACTAGTTGTGTGATCCTGGGCAAGTCACTTAACGCTGCTTGTCTCAGTGCCTCATTTGTAAAATAAGCTGGAGAAGGAAATGGCAAACCACTCTAGTATCTCTACCAAGAAAACCCCAGATGGGGTCAGGAAGAGTCAGATATGACTGAAAAGTGACTGGAAAAAATGGGATAATAATACGTGTGCTACCTACCTCAATCAGTTGTTTTGAGTCTCAAATATAGTATGTGAAAATCGCAAAAAGCATTTATTAAGAGCTCACTATGTGTTAGGCACTGTAACATTGTAAACATGTACCAGGCACACTGTTACCTTTAAAGTAATTATATAAATGCCAGTAATTTTCCCCCAAGTACCTCAAGTCCAGAAATGTTTTTACTTAACCTTCTCTGTCCTACATTTAACCAGTGTCTAAAGTCTTGTTAATTCTACTTCCACACCATCTCTTAGACCTATCTCCTCCCCCTCTCCACACTTATTACTCTCATTTTAGTTTAAACCCTCATTTCCTTTTCCCTTGACTATTACAACAATAGCCGGCATGATTAACCTTTCTGAGACACTGCTCAAAAACCTTTGATTGTTTACCATTGCCTGCTGAACTCCAGTTTCCTTAGCTTATGTTAAGAGGTACAGATGTTTTAGAGGTATTCAAGTGAGGGATCCATAATCTGGCTTAAAACCTAAGTGGCGTAAGGAAAGGGGTATTAGATTTGGAGGCAGCATACCAGGGTTCAAAACCTAGCTTGCTACTTACTGCCTTTGTGACCATGGGCAAATCACTTCGCCTTTCTGGGCTTCATTTTCTTCAACTATAAAATCTGGGCGTGATTTAATAGATCTCTAAGGCCCATTCTAGCTCTAAATCTGTCCTCTCATGAATGAGTCTGTTTTTCCTGCCTTATAACTACTCCCCTTCATGTGTCCTACAGTATATGCCAGCCAAACCAGTCTGTTCACCAGTTCCTCAAGCACGTCCTTTGAATTTGTTGAGCAAAGGTATAAGACTGAACTGACACCTGCCTGGAATATTTTTTCTATCCTCCTCACCACCCTTCCAGTCTTCCTCCTCCTTACCCTCCTCTTCCACATTCTACCCATTGTTTAAGGTTTATTTCAAATTCCCTCCCCCACCTCTCTCAGCTAAACATGATCCTTTGCTCTGTGAACATTAATATATTTATGTATATATCAATGCAGTTTCTTATGCTGTTTTGTATTCTGTTAGTTTAGGTCTCAGTTTCCCTACTAGATCATAGGCTTCCGGGCAGGGGACATGTATGAATTTATAGTCTCCAAATCATACCATGTCCTGCATCAGAGGTGTCAAACACCCTGTCTCAGTGGCTGAATCAGATTAAAATGTAATTGGGAAATATTTGACGAAATAAATAAAAATACAGTAGAACATAGTGTAAATGTGTGATTTTCTAAGTCAATATATGCAGCCCACAGGTGTCTTTCTGTATGGTTTTGTAGCTCTGTTTGTATTTGAGTTTGACAGCATTACTCTGCAACCCGTTCCATTTCTCCATTGCCTAGCACAAGGCCTTGCACCTTGTAAATACTTAAGAAATATTGGAGTTAAATTGAATTACTTAACAGATTGATTTGCCATGGGTCTAGGCTCAGAGGTAGTGGTAATGTTACTTATGTTTTTACTTAGTGCTTTGTACTTAAACACTTTTACCTGTTATCTAATATTTACAACTCTTCCAGTATTTGTCTTTTTTTCCTCTTTTGTCATCTTTGCCATTTTGGGTATAAGGTACAACCTCAAGATGGCTTTAATTTGCATTTCTCTATTAGTGTTTTAGACCATTTGTTAAATATTGTTATTGATAGCTTGAATTTTTGCTGTTCATATCTATTTATCTATTGGGAAATGGCTATTTTATAAATTTGACTTGCTACAAAGATTTTCTTCCCCAGTTGTTTTCTTTCTGATTTTTACTACATTAAATTTGTGCAAAAACAATGGTTTCACATAATTAAAATTGCCCATTTTATCTTGTATGTTAATCTCTATCACTTATTTAGTCACTCCCTGTCCATAGATTTGAAAGGCAGTTTCTTTCTTGCTTCTCTGATTTGTTGTATGAACTTTTATACCCAGTTCATGTATCTGTTTGGAGCTTATCTTGGTGTATGATATGAGGTATTAATTTAAATCTAATTTCTGCCAGACTTGTCCAGTTTTCCCTGGAGTTTTTGTCAAATAGTGCATCCTCCCCCAGTAACTGGAGTGTTTGGGTTTGTCAAAGATTATGCTACTCAATTTGCTTCTGTATGTTGTATATATACATAGTCTCTTCTGCTGATTAACCTTTCTAATTTTTAACCAGTACTAAATTATTTTAATGATTACTGCTTTGTAGGACAGTTTGAAATTCCAGTGTTCTTTCTTTTCCGATATGTTGTCTTGCAACTCACCTTCGTATCAGTTATCTTACCAAATGCCAGTTTGTATGCCATTGAGGCATAATAATTTGCTTCCCTTTGAATATGTTACCTGTCTTTGACTGCCTTTTATAAACTGTAAGCTGATTAAGACAGTAGATAGTAGAAAAATTCCAGAGGGTCCAAAAACCACTATAAAATTAGTAGCTTCTTACACTATTATATAGTCCTCAGGGTTTATGCCAAGGGATTGCTGTATAGATGAAACAGTCTTAAAACTAGGTCCTTTTGGTACTTCTTTAATAATTGACCTGCTTTCTGCCCTTCCCCCACCCAAAGGATTTAAGACATCTGTCTTCTACAGAAAGCTGTTATGCTGAATAACTGTACAAAATCTTTTCAATGAGGGTGAAATATTGTAAAGCTGTGTGACATTGGGAAATCTTATTTTAGTTTCCTTTAACAACAGTTTCTTTTGCAAAATGAAATATTGGAGTGCTCTAAGATCTTTTCCAGCTCTGAGTTTGTATGAATTGTCTGACAGTAACAAAAAAATCAAACAAGTCTATATGACACTCTCAAAAGACATTGATAATCTCTGTTATAGAATTAAGTTCCTGGAGGTGCTTTGTTTTTTTGTTTGTTTTGTGGTGAAGCAAGTGACTTGCCCAGGGTCACACAGCTAAGTGTCAAGTGTCTGAGGCTGGATTTGAACTTAGGTCCTCCTGACTCCAGGGCCTGTGCACTATCCATTGCTCCACCTAGCTGCCCTGAGAGATTAGGCTTATATGATATATTTAATATTTATTAAATCTTAAAGAGAAGAATATAAATCTAACTATAAAGCCCTAGCTGAAAGAGGAAAGGCCAGGAAATTTTCAGTGGCGGTAAAGATGTAAACCTTAGAAATAGTAAAGACAGTCCTTTAAGTGTAAAATTGAATACCATTGTGCCCTTGTAATTGGTACAAATTTTTCCAAAGGGAAAAATAAGAAACATTTCAAAGAAACAGGTTTTTTCCTTCCATTTTATTTTTCTTCTCTTTACCACTGGCCAAACTAGTTAGAAAAAATTTGGAATATAAGACTTTTATTTCATTGATGAGACTTTCATGTATTACTCTCCAATCTTTTTTTCCCCAGTAATTTCTAAAAACTTCACAGTAGAAAGATTTTTCTATTAAATTAATTTCAGAAACACTCTGTCTAAATCAAACCATATACTTTGTCAAACATTCATTTTACATGGCTCAGGTAGAGTCAGCTGTTCTTGAGAACTTAAGAAATTATTTTTCTTTACAAGTACAGAAGAAATTCTAAGAAATAGCAAGAAGTGTGTTAGCCATTTCAAGGTCCTAATATCTTGGGGTCGTGGTCTTAAGTCTACAATATAAATTATGGTAGTACTTCTGTTGATTTTGATTGAATTATAAAAGCAGCAACCCATTTATGACTTGATTTTTGAAAGATATTTTTAAATGTTGCAGAATACAGAAGATTTTTAGGTTTTTAGTCCAAAAATATAGTACGGAATTCTGCCCCAAATATCCCACCATCCAACATGACGGCAGGTCTTTTATATCCTTCGACTCCTTGCTTCTCACCTTCTCACCCTAAAATTACTCCATCTTCTGTAGCATATGAAGTAAATTGTTCTATGGGAATTGTGTGTGTGTGTGTGCGTGTGTGTGTGTGTGTGTAGAGATCTTCTCAATCCGAGTAAACATCAGTTTCAGAAGTCCTTAAAGTATATAAAAGTATTATCCTGAGAAGCAAAAACTACATATAGTTACAACCCAAGAAATGAGACAGTTCCATGTAGAAAAGTTATTAAATAAATGTTGAATGGTTTACTCCTCCTCTTTTGTCAGATCCTTTTCTGGAAGTGAATTTTTTCAGTATCTACTTAACACTGGAAGGTGCTAAGTCCAAAAAATCCAACTCTCTTCAATTGTTGATCATTTCTTCTGGTTTTTTTTTTGTTGGTTTTTTTTTTGCCTTTTCATAAACTGGCAAATGTTAAGAGATGTAGTTTCTTTAGAGCTCTGTTTCTAACAAAAATTCAAACATTTAGAAGTAATTTGATTTGTAATTATTGTCCTTGCCTTTAAAATATGTGAAATACTTTATGAGCAAGCTAGGTATATATATTATTTGTATATTCCTAAACTAACAAATGAACTTTATATCTGTAAAGGATACTTTAAAAGTTTATTTGTATTTCCGTTTACTTCAGTTTCATCTTCTCTTACTTTACCATTGTTCTAGAGGGGGAAAACAAGAAATGTGTGTTCTATTCCCCAGATTTCAAAATATGCAGCACTTTGGCATATCTTCAGCTCAGCCAGTTTATAAGGCCCATGATTTTATTGTTGCAGATTGCAAGTCTTCAGTGGCCTACACAACTACACTAAGCCTAGTGGCCCAGTGATTTACATCACTAATAATTATTAAAGTTGCATATTCATGGCCTATGAGCAGCAACTTTTATCAGCACATCGAAATTCTACAACTACTTGGTTGTAGTTAAATACTTCTGCTTCCTCCTAGTTGTGCTTTACTTTGATCAACAAGTAGCAAGAAAGGTGTATGCATAGGGATGGGATATGTGATTTGCCCCTCCTCCCAACAATCTTTATATGTGTAGGAAATATTTAGGAGGAGTATCATGGTGTAGTAGGAAATGTACTGGATTAGGAGTTTGATTCTAATGATGAATTTGTTAGAAATTTGAGTGGGCCAGAATCTTTGTGAGGCATCTCTTCATTATTATAGAAAGAGTACAGAAGAGTAAATTAGTAAAACCTGGAGCAAGAATGGGACCTAGCTGCCTAGATCCTACTTTTTGATATTAGTATTTTAATTGGGAGGGACCTTAGAATTACCATAGGCCACATTCTCTTTTTACAGAAAAGGAAACTGAGGACCACAAATGGCAGGTGACTTAGCCAGTGGTACACAGCCAATTAGTGGCAGAACTGGGACCCAGAACTCAGGTCTCCTGACTCTTAACATTCTTCCTACTATGCCACATTTTTGAAAAATAAAAATGGGAAGTAATTACCTCATGTTAAATTTGGGCAGAAAAATGCTGTCTTAGGCATACTTCAATCAGATCTTCATTTGAATTTTAAATTGGCAAGAATTCTTTCATTTAGAAAAATGGAAATCTAGAAACTAGCTTCTGGATATGGGTAACATTCTTTCCTAAAATTACATTTTTTTTTCAGTCTTTAAAAACATAAGCCTAGGTACAATTCAAATTAAGAAGCAATAACTATTTCAGAGAATGTTTGAATTTGGTAGTATCTCCTCTTAAAATTATAGGTAAATTCTAATAAAGGGTATTCAGGAGATAAACATTTTTGAGTTAGAATACTAGCTTAAAGATCATACATTCAAAAATGCTTAGCATATAGAAACTTTACCCTATTTTAATATGTCTGAATATCTTTACACAAGTGATAGATATACTAAAAATTGGGTCTGAATTATATTATTTAAAATGTACTATAGGGGGGCAGAGCCAAGATGG
>JAQQSZ010013549.1:0-11728 GCA_028646595.1 Phalanger gymnotis | reverse complement strand
CAATCTTTATTTTTTACATAGTTTTCCTAGGTTATACAGTTTATATAGGTAGGATAATACGGATACAGAAGCAAAAGCGAAGTTAGTTAGATTTTCCTTGGCTTAGTTTAGGATTAAACTACATTCTTTTACTTCCCCTACTTTCCCTCTTTAACATATGCAAATTATGCAAATCAGTAGGCCTAGATTCTTGACCAAGACCAGACCCTAGACAAGCTTGAACTGGTTCCAGCAGTTTGGCCTAATTCCCCTGACTGCCTTCTCAAAAAGCATGCGCATGTGTACAAGCCTCTGACCTCTCACCTGACCGACCTTGAGGCCTGGTTTCTGCTGGGGGGTGGGGTGGGGAGTACACCTTTAATTCTGTGGGAAAAAAACTCCTCCTCCCATTTCTTACATTACCCTAGGGTCTGTAACTTTGTTTTTTAATATTTTGGTGACTGTATTTCCTGCTCAAGCTACCGTTTTTTTAAAGTCTTAGTTTGGGGGTAGCCACCACCTCCATTCTTCCACACAAACCTGTATCCTAGCCAGGCTTTAACATAAATGTTGCCTTTCTTCTGTTTATTTCTTACATTGGCAATGCTTTGCTCTCAGAGTTGGTACTGTACTTGGTGAATCCTCACACAATATAAGTCTCTAGTGGAGCCTCACCCTTCTCAAATAGAATCAATTTAAAAGAGAGAAGACTTCCTACTAATGAGAAACCCCTTGATGTAGTGGGTAAAGGGCCACATAGAAAGTCGAGAAGACTTGAGTTCAAATCTGCTGCAGAAACTCACTTGCTGTGTGACAGTTTCCAGTTCACTTAACCTTTCCAAGCTTTGGTTTCCTCATCTGTTAAATGAGTATTTTAATATATGTAATACCTATCTTGAGGGGTTATTGGGAGGCTCAGATTGAGGTAATATGTGAAAAGCATGTTGCTTTAAAACTATAATTGTCTTTTATAATTGTTATTATATTTCTGAAGAATTTCTGAAGCAAGAACAGAGAAGACAGGATGAGTATTAAAAACAGGAATATTTGTTTTGCATGACTTCATATGTATAATGAGTATCTCATTTCTTGCCTTCTCAATGGGTGAGGGAGGGATGGAGGAAGGGAGAGTGTTTGGAACTGAAAATAAAAATTAAAAATAAATTAAAATGAAGGGAAAGGAACATATTAGGAAGAAAATTTGGTCAGGGTTTTTCCAGTCTGGATTGAGGCAGACAAGAGAGAAACCCAGAAAGGAACCCACCTCAACCCCAGGCAACCTAGCCATCTTCTGGCAGACTAAAAATATTACCTCTTTTGCTCTTTGCTATCATTTGGATGTCAGGCTAATGAGCTGAGGTTAATACAGGTCAGTTTTTTAAAAAAATACCTCATTATTTGAAATTGAGTAGTAATTTACTGATATCCATCTGTTAAGGAGGAGATAGAAATGAAAAGCACTTTGTCAATAAGGAAGCACTCTGTGACTAAAGTAGCCAGGGAGGAGAGAACTGGCCTAGGAATTTAAGTCTCCAGCATTCCAGTTTCCTTTTGCCCCTGACCCCAGGCAACTAATGCATGTGTCATTTTATACATCTGCAAAATAGAGATGATGAAACTAACTGACCTACTTGAATTGCAGGGATGTTGTGTAGATAAACCTAATAATAATTTTCCTTTTTAGAACTCTAAGGGTTACAAAACGCTTTTCTCACAACCCATCCTGTGATAAAGGCAGTTAATAAGTAATATAAAATTCTCACTAAAAAGTGTGATTCGTATTCTCCTTATTACTATTATTACTTCCAGTGATTGATAGGAATGCAGGTCACTTGGGAAAAGAGCCAGTGGTGTTTCAGCTTTCTCTTTGTGGGTTGCAGCTGTCCCTTTTCTGTGGCTGGATTTATTCCCTCCGAGGACTTCTCTGTATTCTTTGAATTTGACTATAGATCTTTCAGGTCAAGAGGCGGAGGAACTTGGCTTAGGAATCAATAGTGTGGATAACCCAGAACAACCAAGGTCAAGTCTCTTGAGACCAGTCCTTTTTACAAATAAAGTACCATCATTGATTTCAGCAGTCTCCTTCATCTCTCTTGGGTTTCTGGCTTATAAAAACAACCCTTCCTCAGGACTACTAAAAACAGGTTTCTTAATTAGGAGGACAAGCCAGGTGACTTTGTTGTTTAAGTAAAACCAAGTTGTTGTTGAGAATTTTCAGTGGTTCAGTTCATACAAAGTTTACTTTGGCACACTCCTAATGTATGAGTCGCCAAGTTAATCTCTCTTTATGGTATCAAGTCATCTATGGTAGGTTCTGCTGGAGCATAAGAGCTCTTAATGGGGCATATTTTAGCCATCCTATTGTCTATTGAAAAGAATAATGGAGAAAAGTCTGAATTTCAGGAAGCCTCTCTTCTCAAGGATTTTTAACCAGACTAGAGTTCATGCTTGCATTGTTTTCTAGGCATTTCATGTCAGAATATTTCCTGCAGCAATAGGACCTGGTGACTTTTGGGGTTGCCACCTGCCTGGGTGGTGATTCAGTGGATTACTCTATTTATTTTGTGGGACATTGAATCTATTTTTAAAATACTCTAGTATCTCTGGAATGCTTGTTAGCATTGTTGACTAATTCTCAGAGCTAGTTTACTCCAACATCCTGCAATTTTTCACATCGAGAACTATATGAAGGATTTAAACAGTGTAAGGATGAGTCAGAGAGCTGGCAAACTGAACTTGCTCCAGTACCAGAATAGTGGATAATTCAGAGGCCACCTTGCACACACACACAGAGAAGGACACATCTCTCCCCTGCCCCAGATCTCCCGATGTAGAGCTGGCTCTGTCATACAGAGAAATTTCCAGCCTCTGCTGGGACTGGCTCTTTCCCATCCATGGATTTTGTTGTTACTGTTGTTTTGTTCGGTTCACATGCTGGTAGTGGCTAGCTATGAATTCTGGTCTGTTTGGGGCTTTCGTTGTTTGCTGGAAAGGGAGCCTTTGAATTTTACTCGGTCTGTGCAGCTTTTATTTGAAAAAAATATTCAAATGGAGTTGCCTTGAGGGCACACAGAGAATCAGCATGACAGGCTTGTCGGGAAATCAGTGAGCTGATGGAGCTATTTTTAGGACCCCCTCCCTCAGAATATTTCCTTTTGTTCTTTAGAAGACATTGTTGATCTGTTCATTCACTGGCTGTGTTCCCCCCTCTTCTCTCCACCTACAGGATGGCTTGTGAACAGAATAAGCCTTCTCTTCTCTAACAGAGTGACATAAACATTCCACTAGTTCTTTTCTTGCATCTTAGTTCTTTCTTGTTAGACATTCGTTTGTTCAGCCTTCCTCTGAGGAATGAAACTCCCAGTCTTTGTTCTCTGGGGTTGGTGGGTTTTTTCCCCATCACTCCAAATCATTTTAAATGATTTGCATAGAAATGATGCACATGTCAACTATCAAGACTGAATTTTTTTCTGAACCATTAAATGGCACCAGGTGATACTATGATGTTAACCTTTATTCTATATGGTAGTGTTTATTTTAAAATTACAGTCTACAGAGATTTGCTTGCTTCAGTCACAGATTAATCAATCATTTACTAAGTGCTTACTGGGTGCTAGACTCTGCTGGGCACTGGAGATTCAGATCCAAAGGTAAGACAATTTCCTCCCTCAATGAGCTTGCCTTCTACTGTGACAATACAACATGGTCACAGATCAGTTAATCAACAAGCATTTATTAAGTGCCTAGTGTGTGCCAGGCACTGTGCTAGGCTCTAGGGATTTAATTATGATGAGCGAAACAATCCCTTCTGTCAAAGAGTTTACATTCAGATATGGAAATACAAGGTATTTTTAAAAATTTTGTGTTATTTTTAAAAGATGATTGCACATGAAACTGCATATCTATCATATACCACTTGCTATACCTTTTAAATATATAATAAAGTTATGGTTTAAGTTTTTTTTTCTTCCCTCTCCCTCTCCCCTAGAGATGGCCACCATTAGACACAAATATGTAAACACATGTAAAATCATTCTATATATACTTCTATTTATCAGTTCTTTCTCTATTACACAGGCAACAGCAGGTGTACCATTTTGGCCTCAGCACAAAATATATTACTAGGAATAATGTGTAATCAACCTGGAAAGATAGGTGGAGCCAGGTTGTAAAAGGCCGTAAATGCCAGACAGAGAAGTTTGTATTTTGTCCTATAGGTTATATGAAGCTAGTAAAGTTTATCATACAAGGGAGTAATACAGTCAGACCTACAGTTTAGAAATATGAATTTAGCAACACTTGCTAAGTGCCAGATACGGCACCAAGCATTAAAGATAGAAAGAATGAAGAAGCGGAGCCAAGATGGCAGAAAAAAGGCAGTGGTTCACCTGAGTGCTCCCCCAAACCCCAGTTCTATTGCAGCAGTAGAACCCACAAAAAGACAAGGTGAAATAATTGAACAACAAAGACAACTTAGAAGGTCAGCAGGAAAGGTCTGTTGCACCTGGATGAGAGGGGAACACAGTCCAGCACAGACCAGGCCACAGCAAACCAGGAGCAGACCTTGGATGTCACTGAATCTGCAGCAGCGGTAGCAGCTGCTTCTGGAACTCTCAGCCCACAGATGGTAAGGGAGTTGAATAACTGATCAGAAGATTACAGAGGTCTCTTTGCTAGCACCAAGGCAGGACTCTGTTGCTTTGCCCATAAGCGGATCTGGGCCACAGTCCTGGATGGCAGTCCCAGGGCAAGAAGGAGCACTAGCACATCAGAGGTTGTGGCTGCAGTGGAGCAGGGGCCCTCCTCACAGTTCCAGGGCAAAAAAGAGTGACTGTGGTGCCTCACAGGCCAGAACACAAGCAAAGAGAGTAGTAAATGCCTCTTCTTAGATCATACCACTTTGGAAGAACTGAAAACTTATGGGTCCCTAGAAGTACCTTTGAAAATAGCTGCACAAAGCCCTTGGGGACAGTGCACTCTTCACCCTGGAAGCAGAGCCCTACTTTAAAAAGGATCTAAAGTCAAGTAATAGGCTGGGAATATGAGCAAACAACAGAAAAAAAATTCTGACCATAGAAAGTTACTATGGTGACAAGGAAGATCAAACAGGCACTCAGAAGAAAACAACAAAGTCAAAGCTCCTACATCAGAAGCCTCCAAGGAAAATATAAATTGGTCTCAGGGCATGGAAGAGCTCAAAAAGGATTTTGAAAATCAAGTAAGACGGGTAGAGGAAAAATTGGGAAGAGAAATGAGAGTGATACAAGAAAATCATGAAAAAAAGTTAACAGTTTGGTAAAGGAGACACAAAAAAAAAATCCTGAAGAAAATAACACCTTGAAAAAAAAAACAGACTAGGCCAAATGGTAAAAGAGGTTTAAAAAAAAAAGCCAATGAGGAGAAGAATGGCTTAAAAAGTAGAATTGGCCAAATAGATAATGTAATGGAAAAAAGGCACAAAAATTCAATGAAGAAAAAAATTTCTTAGAAAGTAGAATTGGCCAAATGGAAAACGAGGTACAATAGGCCTCAGGTGGAGCTAGTTAAGGGAAGCTTGATTAGGGGAGGCTTGTTTGTAAGAAGGCCCACACCCTTTTGCTAATTATGTCATGAGAGGCGTGAAGCCCTTGAGCCCTAAAAAGGGTATATATACTCTAAGGGTAGCCTTTAAGTTCTCAGAACTGCAAGGGCTCTCAGAACTGAGGGAGGAGAGAACTCAGAGAACTAGGATTTGTGAGTGAGTATTTACAGGAAAGCACCAGCAGAGGAGGTTACTATGGCTTGGCTCCCTGCTGCGATATTGAGTTTTAATTTCCTTGCTGTTATAATGAAGTGGACTTACTGGTTTTGGGATACAATTGTTGCTATGTAGAATTGGAGTATTGATTTTGGGATTTGGTTTTCTGGTGTCTGAATAAATGTTTTACTTCTGCCTTCTATATGGAGAGTCTCTTATATTCTGCAATACAGAACTATACAGGCATATTCAGGGTCACTATTGATACCTTCCCTTTTTCTCAATGTATTCCTCTCTCACCTCCTAATTTTATTTTATTTTTTAGATATCATCCCTTCATATTCAACTCACACCTGTGCCTCCTGTCTATATTCATTCTAACTGCCTTACGAAAGAGAAAGCTCTTATGAGTTACATGTATCATCTTCCCATGTAGGAATGTAGACAGTGTAACCTTATTAAGTCCCTTATGATTTCCCTTTCCTGTTTACCTTTTTATGCTTCTTTTCAAGTCTTGTATTAGAAAGTCTAATTTTTTATTCAGCTCTGGTCTTTTCATCAAGAATGTGTGAAAGTCCTCTATTTCATTGGATGTCCAATTTTTCCTCCCGAAGGATTACACTCAGTTTTTCTGGGTAGGTGATTCTTGGTTGTAAACCTTACTCCTTTGCACTATGGAATATCAGATTCCAAGCCTTTGGTCCTTTAACATAGAAGGTGCTAAATCTTGTGATATCTTGATTGTGGCTCCTTGGTATTTTAATTGTTTCTTTCTGGCTGCTTGAGGTGTTTTCTCCTTGACCTGGGAGCTCTGGAATTTGGCTACAACATTCCTGAGAGTTTTCCTTTTGGGATCTCTTTCAGGAGGTGATTGATGGATTCTTTCAATTTCAATGGGTGGGGAACATCTTTAATCACATTAATAGCACCCACATATGAACTCAATTGGGTATAGAAATCTATCTTACCCTACAGGAGAGTAGGAGGGGAAGGGAGTAAGAGAAGGGAGGGTGACAGAAGGGAGGGCAGATTGTGGTAGTCAGAAGCAGAAGACTTTTGAGGAGGGACAGGGTGAAAGGAGAAAAAGAACAGAGTAAACAGAGGGGGAGATAAGATGGAAGCAAATACAGTTAGCAGTCATAACTGAAAAAAACATGTTGAAGCAAGTTTCTCTGATAAAGGCCTCATTTCTCAAACATATAGAGAACTGAGTCAAATTTGTAAGAATACAAGTCATTCTCCAATTGATAAATGATCAAAAGATATGAACAGTTTTCAGAGCAAGTAGTCAAAGCTTTCTATTGCCAGATGAAAAAATGCTCTAAATCACTATTGATTGGAAAAAGTGCTGACTAAAACAGTTCTGAGATGCTACTTCATACCTATTAGATTGGCTTATAGGACAGAAAAATAAAATGACAAATATTGGAGGGGATGTGGGAAAAATAGAGATAGAAAGAAAGGCCCTTTTTAGGGCCCCAGGGCTTCACAACTCTCATGACCTAATTAGCAAAAGGGTGTGGGGCCTTCCTACAAACAAGCCTCCCCTAATCAAGCTTCCCTGCCCTCAAGGAGAGTAAATTCTAGTGGGAAGACAAGATTTAATCTAGTGAAAGCCTCCTACAGAAGGTGAGATCTGAGCTGTCTTAAAGGACACCAAGGAAACTAAAAGGCTGATAGGAGGAAACAGTATTCAAGTATGGAGAACAACCAGTACAAAGGCATGAAGATGGGAGAGAGGGAGTATCATGTTCTCCTAATAGCACGTTGCTATTGTTTAGTTGTGGCTGACTCTTCCTGACCCTGTTGGGGGTTTTCTTGGGAAAGATACTTGAGTAGTTTGCTGTTTCCTTCTCAAGCTCATTTTACAGATGAGGAAACTGAGGTAAACAGGGTTAAATGACTTGCCCAGGGTCACATAGCTATAGTAAATGTTAGAGTCGGGTTTGAACTCGGGTCCTTCTAACTCCAGGCCCAGGGCTCTATCCACTGTACTACCCAGCTACCCAATACGAGCAGGCTAGAATAACTAGATAGTAGTGCATGAGAAAAGGAGTTATGTGTAAGACTGGAAAGATAAGAAGGTGCCATGTTGTGAACTTCAAATGACAAATAGGGTGGTTCATATCTATGCTAGAGGTACTCAGGAACCACTGGAGTTTATTGAGTAGAGGGGCTGACCTGTGTTTTAGGAAAATCACTCTGGCAGCTTGGTGGTAGACTGGAGCAGGGGAAATGGTGATGATAACATTTATGTGACCCTTTAAGATTTGCAAAGAGCCTCAAAAATAGCAAATCATTTTATCCTCACAACACCCCTGTGAGGTTGGGGCTAGTATTAACCGAATTTTAAAGAGGAGGAAATGGAGACAAACAGAAGTTAGCTGACATGCCCAGGGTAACACAGCTAAGCAGTGTCTGAGGCTGGATTTGAACTCAGGTCTTTGAGTTCAGGTCCAGTGCTCTCTCCACCTAACTACTGGGAATTCTTGAAGCAGAAAAATCAGTTAAAAGGCCATTGCAATAATCCAAACAAGAGGCGATGTGGTCTTGAACTAGGTGATTGTGTGAGTGGAGAAAAGGGTACATAGACAAGTGCTTTTGTGAAGTTAGAAAAGATAATGGCAACAGATTGGATATGTGAGGTGAGCCAAAGTGAGGAGCTGAGGATGACACACAGGTTGTAGTCCTAAGTGACTGGGATGATGAAAGGAGACGCTCTCAACAATGATAAGGTAGTTTGGAAGAAGAGCAGATCTGACAGGGAAAGATGATAAATTATATTTTGGACACATTGAGTTCAAGATTGCTATGGAGCATCTAGGTGGAAATATCCAGCCAGCAATTATAGGGTTAGAACTAAAGAGAGGGGCAGCTAGGTGGTTCAGTGGATAGAGCACTGGCCCTGGAGTCAGGAGGACCTGAGTTCAAATCCAGCCTGAGACACTCATTGGCTGTGTGACCCTCAACAAGTCACTTAACCCTGACTGCCTCCCCTGCCCACCCCACTCCCAAAAAAAGAACTCAAGAGAGAGATAAAACGTGTAGATTTAGGAGATGTGTAGAGATGATACTTAGACCTATAAGATAAAGTCAGCATAGGGAAGAGGACCCATGGCACTGACTCACTGAGAATTTGTGCACTACAGCCGAACTTTCAGTTATCCAAGCCAAGGCTGTCCAAAATGAGGCCTCCAGTGTGATTTTATGCAGCCTGCCAGTGGGTTTTAATTTTCACGAGTGAAAAAATAAAATAATAATTTGCATGGAATGTGTATTAGATTTTTTAATTCCATCACTAATAAATAATCTCATTGATGTTGATTTTTTTTGGTGTTTTTAAGCAGTATTATGGATGGGACATATCACAGGGAATTTTCAGTCCATCTGTGGGATGCATTCAGTCTGTACAATGCAGACTAGACAATATGCACCTGTTTCAACAATCCAGCTAGCAGCCATTGTGAGGGTGAAAGACCAACGCAAGCCCAGCAACAAGAATGCTACTGGCACACTGCAAAAGCACAAATTCTTTTGATCTGCTTTAGTAAGGAAAGCAACGTTAAGGGGTTGACAAACTTACTTTAATTCAGCATACAAATATCATTCACTTAGTTCAAGGGAAAAAACCAGCACCCTGAACTTCAGAGCAAAATACAAAGTACAAACATCGATAGACAGACCTTGTCTGATTCAAATCCCGATACATAGTTACCAGAGTTTAACAAAGTCCCAGCATTCTGGTTCAAGCTGGAGGGCTCTTAGCTACAGCTGCCCGGAGTCTCCGCTTCAGCACACCAGCATGAGTGAGAGCCCTAAACAAATTACAAACATCGACAGACATACCAAATACAGATTCATAGTTACCAACGTCTAGGTTCAGCCCGGGAGCTCATAATGAGGGCTGGCCCAGAGTCACTCGCGCCCCCACTGCTGTGGGTAAGAGCTCCAAAGAAGAGAAAGCCAACCCTTGGTTTTATATCTTTTTCAGGGTCAGGGGTGAGTCACACCACCCACGTGACCTAGAGTCATCACAAAGAGGTCACTTAAACCCATGTGGTCTAAAAGCCTCTGCTGTCCCAGACATGTCACTCAAACTCATGTGTAAACTGGGCCCTCCCCTGAGGCAAGGAGGCACCAAGGACACCCAAATCTAATCAAAGAAACAAAGGCCGGCTCTCTCACCACACCCTTACTTCCCCATCCCCTTTCTATTCTATGCTCTTGGCTCAGTAATCAAAATAGTATTAACATGGCTTCTAGTCCCAAGAGATGGTCAATTACTGAGTGCTCCACTCATCATTCCAATCATTCCCTACTAGACCAAAACTGTCTTTTCTAGCTACCCTTCCCCTTCCTCTGTTGTCTACCCCATTAAAATGCAAACTTCTGGAAAGCAACTACTGGCTCCTTTTTGTGTTTGTGTTCCCAGGGCTTGGCACAGTATCTGAGACAGAGTAAGCACTGAATAACAGTTATTCATTTAAATAACACTATTTACTATAGACAAGTCAGTATAAGGTAGTCCTGTCTTGGACGTTTTCCAGAGGGCATAGTTGCCAAGGTACCAAAATGACAAGATTATGTTACATCCCATATAAGGCAGTTCTCCTGCATTTGCTCTTGTTAGGGTCACAAAGAGTTGGATGTGACCGATTTGGGGTTTTCTTGGCAAAGATCCTGAAGTGGTTTGCCATTTCCCTCTCCAGCTCATTTAACAGATGAGGAAACTGAGGCAATCAAGGTAAAGTGACTTGCCCAGGGTCACACAGCTAGTAAGTGTCCAAGGCAAGATTTGAACTCAGGAAGATGAGTCTTCCTGACTCCAGACCCAGCACTCTATCCATTGTGCCACTCAGCTTCCCCTATGTGAAGCTACTCAGGCTCAGAGAGGCAGCTGTGTGATTTCCTTATGGTCACAGAGCTACTAAGTATCATAGATGAAATTTGAATTCAGGTCTCCCTGACTCTAGGTCTGACACTCTTATCTACTTCACTGCCTTCTCTTGCATAGAATCTATTCATGGAAAGCTTTACAATAAAGCAAACTGACATTTATTGAGTTTGGGGACTGATTCAGAGGTAAACAAGGCAGGATCTCTATCTTCAAGAAGCTTGCAATCTAAGAACCAAAATAAATAGCAACAAAGCAAAATGGAATCTGACAAATGGATACGGGTCATGTGAACAAGATGTTAAGAGACACTGAAGAAGAGGGAGATCAGTTCTGGCTGAAGGTCTAGAAAAAGGTCTAAAGGAAGCATTTACTATACCAGAAAGAAAGGTAGTTAGAATCCATATCCTCACACGTGTCTCATACCAGAGCTCTAAGATACTTAATGTTTTGTCCCTCAAAGATTCCTTGTTAGAATTTAAATTCCTCAGGGACTTTTGAGAGTAGCAGCAGAAATAATTTTAGGTACTAATTCCAATTCTCTCTGTTCTTTTTTATTAGCTTTTTTTTTTTTGGTAAATAGAATTTTTTCCCAATTTCATGTAAAGATAGTTTTCAACATTCATTTTTTGTAAGATTTTGGGTTCCAAATTTTTTCTCCCTCAAGCAGAAAATTGGAAGAAAATCTTTACAACCAGTGTCACAGATAAAGGCCTCATTTCCAAAATATACAGGGAACTGAACCAAATATATAGGAATACAAGTCATTCCCCAATTGAGAAATGGTCAAAGGCTATGAGCAGACAGTTTTCAGAGGAAGAAATTAAAGATATCTATAGGCATATGAAAAAATGCTGGAAATCACTAGAGAAATGCAAATCAAAACAACTCTTAGATACCATCTCTCTCCTGTCAGATTGGCTAAAATAACAAAACAGGAACATGATGAATGCTGGAGAGGATGTGGGAAAATTGGAACATTGTTACATTGCTGGTGGAGTTGTGAACTGATCCAGCCATTTTGGAGAGCAATTTGGAACTATGCCCAAAGGGCTATAAAAATGTTCATAGCCTTTGACCCAGCAATACCACTTCTAGGGTTGTATCCCAAAGAGATC
>JAQQSZ010013548.1:0-11729 GCA_028646595.1 Phalanger gymnotis | reverse complement strand
CAATTGAAATCAAGGTAAATTGCGGCATAAAGTTCCAGGCATGGTCAGTACATTGGCAAAGCACAAATTTGCAAATAAACTGGGTCTCAGCTTCCTTAGCAAAACCAAGATCATGAAATGGGCTTGCATCCCTTTTTTCACGGCCAAAAGCAGGAGCATTCAAAAAATAGAAGACAGCATCATAAGCGGGGAAAACAGTATGATTGGTTACAAAGCTTATAGCATCAAAGGCGAGGTAAAGAACATGTTAATTACATAGTCTGAAGCATCACAGGTATGAAGAACAGTATAATTGGCTGTAAATTAGGAATAAGGGGCTAGTAACAACTCCACCTCCTATCCTGCCTGTAATGACGAAATGTTCTTTGCTTGAGTCTACTACAAAGACAGTTTAGTGATAGTGGACCAGACCACCTTGGATAACAGACCAGACTCCTTCAAGGATAACAGATTTCCTTGCCACAAGAGTAGAACAGCGATTAACAGGAGATCTGAACTTCTAAACTCGACCCAGAGACTATAAGTAATTTATAGGAAAGCTGAATTTTCAAACTTAACTCTGAGACAAATGAAACAAGACTTTGGCAGTTACAGAAATGTCAGCAGTGATATGGAATGGAATCCATAACAAAATGGAATCAATTTAATTTTCCCAATTTTCGGTCAGGTTAAACCTAAGTGAAAATTCATTGATTGATGATATGTTGAAATTGTGTATCGTGTCTCCACTATGATTATAAAGAGCATTCCAAACATAATTGGCATTTTGTGAATCTTAAGTAATATTAATAGTGCTTGACTCCTGAGATTGTTGTGAACACTAAATTAGAAAATGTGCAGAAAGTATTTTATGAAACCAAAAGTGCTTTAGAAATGCTAGCTAGTATTATTATGATGTTACTAACCTGTTCACAAAGATTTAGTGACCCCCCATTGTCTAGAGGAGAAAAATATTTTTGGAATCTTATTAACCTTCTAGACCCTCTACAGACTGACTTCTCCCCTACCATTGCAGGCTTTTTTCAGACTGCTTCTATTTACACAATCTCTTTTGTAGACAGACTGGATAACTAACCATGTGCTATATTATCCTGCCCTACTACATTACAATAAAATCATTTACATAGCACATGAAGGTTTGAAACATTATATAATAACAATGGTAACGATAGCTAGAATTTATATAGCACTTTAAAGTTTGCAAAGAATTTTACAAATACAATTTTGTTTAATCCTCACAACAACCACTGAAGTTAGATACCATTACACTACCATTTTACAGATGAGAAAACCGACAAAAGCAGAATTTAGGTAACTTCCTTAGAGTCACACAGCTAGTTAACATCAGAAAATAAGATTCAGAGCTACTTGACAAGGAGCAGAACCAGAGTCTCCTGACTCCAGATACGTTTTCCACTACACTATGAGATTTTGTTACTTGTTTTTAGGGGTACACTGCAAATATAGCCTGAGGCACAAAGGAGGCTTAACACTTTGGAGATCAGGCTGTGATTTTTTTTTTGTCATAGCTAGAATCTATATACAAATCTTCTTTTTTTGAGGCAATTGGAGTTAAGTGACTTGCCCAAAATCAAAAAGCTAGTAAGTGACTGAGCCTGGATTTGAACTCACAACCCCCTGACTCTAGGACCAGTGCTCTATCCACTGCACCACCTAGTTGCACACATATACAAATCTGAAACCTGGCCTGTTGCTCTTCTATTTCAACATTATTCAACTGAATTTTTTAATTAAAAAAAATGTCTTTTCCCCCCATCTCTGTTTCCTAATATATTCTTCCTTTTCATGATCAGAGAGCCACGCCTAATAGCAAAGAATAAAAAAGGGGCAGGGGAAGGGGAAACAGTTCAGCAAAACTTGCCAACTCATCTGTTATAACCAATACTAGATATTGTGATCCATCATCCTGTGGCTTGGCAAAGAAAGGAGGAAGGTATCTCTTAGCGTCTGTCTCTTGTTTGGGAACAAATTTAGTCATTATAATTGCATCGTGGTCATTTTGCTTTTTTGTATTGGAAATGTTACGCTGGCCTGTGCCTTTCATTTCCATTGTTGCAGTTGTATATATCGCTATGTGTTTCCCAGTAAGCATCAGTCTTCTTAAAATCGCTTTCCAAAGGAAGACCTTCAGTGTCCAAGGACTGTGTGGATTTTGAAAATATATTTAACTGAAGCCTTTTGTTTGTATATTCAACATTTCTGGATATCTACTCATCCCCCACTGACCTGGTGAATTATACCTTTCTTTCTAACAAAGAAAGGCAGTTTAAAACTGAAAACTGTTACAGAAATTATACTTCAAAATGTATGCAGCATCATGCCCTCATAGCCTCCTTCCTCCCTGCCAAAGAAGGAAGAAAAGCATATATTTTTAGAGAAAATAATGTTGTTCCAAGTCCATAAGGAAACCTCTGCAGTTTGGCGTTGTTGCTCACAAGGTAACCCATTTCTCCCTGGGCTCAGCAAGACTTCCTCCATGAGGGGGCAGCTAAATGTCACAGTGTGAAGAGCACTGGCCCTTCAGTCTACTAGTGGGGGCAGCTAGATGGTGCAGTGAGTAGAACACTGGTCTTAGAGTCAGGAGGACCTGAGTTCAAATCCAGCCTCAGACACTTGACACACTTACTAGCTGTGAGACCTTGGGCAAGTCACTTAACCCCAATTGCCCTGCCTTCCCTCCTCCAAACAAAACAAAAAAAGACTTCCTCCAAGACTTCCATCCATAATCACCCTGAGTCAGAAATAATTTTTCTTTCTTTGGACTTCTCACAGCGTTTCACATGCATCTCTCTGATGAACTTACATTTTTATTTCTTTGTTATTAAAAAAAATTACTGAAACTTTTCATCAGGTTTCTCTGATAAGGATAGAATATCCAAATATTGATAAGTAATAGATTCAAGTATATCAGAATGATAGCCATTCTCTAATGATTAGTCAATGCATATGAATAAACAGTTCAAAAAGGAAGAAATGCAAGCTATCAAAAGCTATATAAAAATGCTCCAAATTATTGATAGAGAAATATAAATTAAGGTTCTACCCCACACCAATTGGATTGGAAAAGGGGACAAAAAAAGGAAATAACCATTGTTGGTGAGATAGCAGGAAGACCTTTGAATTGTTGGTGAAACTGTAAATTGCTGCAGATTCTGTCTGTCTGTCTGTCTGTCTGTCTGTCTGTCTGTCTGTCTGTCTGTCTCTGTCTCTGTCTCTGTCTCTGTCTCTCTCTCTCTCTCTCTCTCTCTCTCTCTCTCTCTCTCTCTCTCTCTCTCTCTCTCTTTCTCTCTGTCTCCCCCAACCCCTCTCTCCCTTCCTCACTCCAAGACTTCTTTTCTCCAAGTTTCCTTTGAACTTTGCATGTCAAGGACTCAAGGCTCTTTATCATCCTGGTTCTTCTTCTCTGTATAGTTTACTGAAGTTCTTGGTTTTCAGAACAAAACTCAGTACTCTAGATGAGTTCTGTTGAGGGCAGAGTACAATGAAACTTACTGCTATCTATCCTTGTCCATGCCATATTATACTTGCAAAGTTGATTTTTTTCATACCTAGATTCAATACTTTATATTTATCTCCATTGGATTTCATATTATTAGATTCAGCCCAGTACTCTATCCTGTCAAGATCCTTTTGGATCTAGTCATCCTATGTGTTAACTATCCCTCCCATTTTTGTGTCATCTGCATATTTGATGGGGATATCATCTGTAGCTTTATCCAGGCCATTGATAAAAATGTTAAAGAACATAGGGTGAAGCCTATGTCTCCAGGATGCTGGTGTAAAGACTTCCTGCTATGCTGACACTGAATCATTAACTACTCTCTGAAGCTAGCTATCCATCCAGTTCAGAAACCATGTGATTTTATTATCACTTAATCCATATATCTCTGTCTTCTCCACCAGAAGAGAATTAGATGATTTATCAATTGCTTGACTAACATCTAGGTAACTATATCCACAACATTCTTCTCATCTACTAGTCCAGTAATATCATTTAAAAAATTATGTTAGTTTGACCTACCTGTTCTTGAAAAAGCCATTCTGGCTCTTTGTTTCTAATCATTTCCTTTCCTAGACACTTGCCAATCTATTCTGTAATTTTATGAAATTCTATGAGGAATTGGCAGCCCAAAGTATATTCTGGAGAGACTGTTAACTTTAATAGCTGAAGAGAGGAGAAATAAAAAGGACTAGCAACTTATATTCTCAAAGACTGAATTTAACTCTTATCTTGAAGAGATATCTGAAAAGGATTCTTAAGAGCCTTTAATAAGTATAGTGAATAAATTTAATGGTGTATTTGTGTTTCCAGGAGTGAAGAAAAGTAATCTGCTATCAAAGTGAGGAGTCAAGGTGACTAACCGTAGACTTTCTCATCACCAAAATATTACATATAATTATCTATATCTTAACTTAACATTACTTTCATTGCCAACAAATTATATGTTTGGTACCAATATTTATTTAGTCATGGGAAATTAAGAGATTTAATATGTTTAATATAGAGAGATATAGGAATAATTACTATTAGCAAAGGAAGTTTCTCCAGTTTATAAGAGGAATAATGAGTTGGAATGGGCGATAGAACCAACTGGTTAATTAAAAAGAGGTTGCAATATCATTAATTAATAAGAAAATATGAAAATTAGAATTAGAAAATACCTAAAATTATTCTAGAATTTTCAATGATAAGATTAAATATGAGAATTGGTCAAATGGTAGGCTGAGGAGAGAGCATTAAGTGGCTCAGACGCCAAAAACCATGCAAGATAGATATAGATATTTAAAATATATATAAAAGAAACTCACGGTTTTCAATATAGTCTTATTTTTCTGTTCTCTTTCTATT
This sequence comes from Phalanger gymnotis, assembly GCA_028646595.1. Classification (NCBI taxonomy): domain Eukaryota; kingdom Metazoa; phylum Chordata; class Mammalia; order Diprotodontia; family Phalangeridae; genus Phalanger; species Phalanger gymnotis. The sequence continues at coordinate 6,859 of JAQQSZ010013548.1, read as the reverse complement.
GAAATGTATGTTTGTTTATGTTTAACTTCATAATGAAAAAGAACATTTACGTTTAAAAAGTACTCTTTCCTGAGATCATCAAAATCAGAAATTGTGTAATATTTTATGGTTTACAGAACAGTTTACACATGTAATCTATTTGATCCTCACAAAAACCTATGAAGTAGGTTTAGGTTTTGTCCTTTCATTTTACAGTTTAGGAAACTGAGGTCCAGACAGGCTAAATGTTATACGGGATTATACTTCTAATGAATTCTCCCAGGATTAGAACCAGCCTCTTCCTGACACCAAGTTTAAGTACTACCTCTTAGTAAGACATAATTTGCTACTATTAAAATATAATATGCTTCATTTTATTTTTTCTACCTAGATTCCTTCGTGGGTGGAGTAATTGGCCTCATTTTTGCTTATGTTTGCTACAGACAGCATTATCCTCCTTTGGCTAACACAGCTTGTCATAAACCTTACGTCAGTCTTCGAATTCCAAGTTCCTTGAAGAAAGAAGAGAGACCTACTGCAGAAAATGCTTCTGGGATGCCACTTGAGGGAATAACAGAAGGACCAGTATGACGGGCGCACAGGAACATTGAGACATTTTAGCCCTGGTCACGTTCTCTATCTTTCCCCCTTATAACATCATAGAAAATATTTCTCATAGTATGTTTTTCATCTGTTGTTTTCTAAAGTTATCCTTTGAGTGATCTTCTTGCTTCCATTTGGCATTTGGAGTCTAAGCTGTTTGTTTGAGATATCTATTTTTGATTTAATTGAGTTGGCAAAGAAAAACAAAAACAAAAAAAAGTTTTTTAAGGGAGGAAAAAGCAAGCAAACAAACAAAAACCTAGTACAGGTGTTAAAGAAAGCATTCAAGTACAACCGTGCTGTCAGCTTCACTGGGCCAACTCCTTTCTCCAAAATGATAGCTATAATGACAACATTCTTGTGTTTTCATGCTAGTAAAACAATAAAATCTCCACCTGAAATATCCTGTGCTCATCCTCCTATTTGGCAGCACGCTTCTGAGCTAATAAGGACATTGTACTTTAGAGAGACCTGGCTAGCCCACCGCTGGCATGAGACCCACTTTGTCCTTCGGTAGTCTGGATGTCTATTCTAGCTCATGAAACCTTGGAAGGTTTCTGAATCATCAGATTGTTACAGCCTTTGTTTCTCAGTGGACCAGAAAATCTTTGCTTTGGTCTCAGCATTTTCAGGGCTCTGTGAGCCATTAATTTCAGAAGAAACTGGTATGATATAACTTCAAGAGTAGATCACCAGCTGCAATTTTTAAAAAAAAGTATACATTAATGAGGGGGAGGGGAAACCTCTGTTTTCTAGAGCTGAAAGTTTTTTAGAATCCTTCATCCAATAATCTGGTACCCAAAATTCTTATTTACTAGGTCAAGATGCCAGGAACTGAGGTCACAGCTCCCTACAGCCCTTTTCAGGAACTGTTGATTTGTGCAACCATGCCAAGCACAGCAGTATGATTCTCTCTTGTCCATTTTACTGAACAAAAACAGAAGCTTAAGGGAGAACTGAGCCAGGAATTCAAGGTCAATAAATAAGAATGAGGCAGGTCTGGTATCGAAGTACCCTGCCTTTGAGTTCTGAGTTCTCCGTATTGCTCTATGCCTTCCCAGATACAAGAGACTGCCAACGGGACAACTAGTTTGTGTTTCCTACTCAGTGGGTGTTTCAGAATGGTAATAACTCAAGCACCAGCCTAAGAGAAGCATTTGGATTTATCCATTCCCCTTTTTTTCACTTTTCAGGTTGTCTAGGCATAGCAGTCCATGTATACACAATATAGAGCAGAATGCTAATTCTCAACCATTTTTAAGAGATACTATTTCATTCAGCTAAGGACATTTTTGGGCATACCTTGTGGCCCCTATAACAATGAAATGTCAGTGAAACCATTAACGTCCAAAAGAATGTCACTTTCCAGTAGCTGGTTAAACAAACTATGTTTTCAGAAGACCTAAACAGATTTATAAATTGATCCTTGACAGTGGGACAAGCTACTGTCTCAGTCAGCTGGCTGGATGGATCAAGAAGGATTTGTTCTCCACTGCCTGCTCTGGGCTTTAAACTAACCAGAATGCATTGACTGAACAAGCCATGTTAAGTCCTTCTGCATATGCATCACATCTGTAGCCATGCAGTGAGATGAGAATTCCTCTCAGGATGAGACTCCTTGTAATTAACTGACTTTGGTGTGAAATCGATCTAGCCAATTCTTCAAAATATTTTCTCCATCACAGTAGGAAAGAATTTTAGAAACCAAAAGAAAACAATACTCAGAGCAATTTATTTGGGACAAATATCTAGAAAACTGCAAGACTAAATAACTATATTCTCATGCAATGAGAGGCAAGTTGGTGTACTGGTTAGAGTGGGCTTTAGCATTACAAAGACCTGGATTCAGATCCTGCTGCTAACACATTCTAGCTAAGGAACAATGGGAAAGTTATGTAACCTCTCAGTTCTCCTAAGCGACTGTAAGACTATAAATTACAGATGAGCTGCTGATACGCATTGGTGGAGGGAGTTTCCACACTGAGAGTTTCCTAGACTGATGAAATCCTTCCCTCTTCCTCTCAGAAATTTTTCAAAATTACATTCAAATTTGATGAACAAAGAATATTTGATGTAATTTTTCAGTTGGATATGGCCAGCAGAACCTACTTAATCTGGGGCTTTGGATCAAGGACCATGAGGGCTTAGGTCTTACGAACAATGGCCCCCTACTTAGCAGGGACATGACAGATTTATAATGCAATTAAGGAATGAAATGTACATGCAGCCTACTTCTGTTTTGGAGTGAATGGTCAGAAAGGATTTGAAAGCGATCGAAGAATCAAGGACTTTTAATGGACATCATTAAATGGAAAGTCTTCAAAAAGACCATGTTAAAGTTTGATTAAAGAGCAATTAAAGTTGTGATGAGCATAATAACAGGCAACTTCAAGAAGGATCATTAGGAGCAATCATTACAAGCCCAAGACAGCATAGAAAAGGCAAATTTGTGGCTCCGTGTATTTTAATTTCATGCTCTATTAATGTGAAGGAAATGTAATGCTGTGTGCACCAATAAAACAGCACATGAATGTGGATTTTTGGTACACTTGCAAATTTTCTTTTTATTTGGACATGAGATATTACTAATTTAGTCTTTTTAGTAATGCATTTTGATATACAAATATATTGTGTGAAATCTGCTCTATGACCCAAAGAAAGCAAGACAAGGCTGCTATAGGCTGAGACTCAGTGAGTCTCCCTTCTCAGGGGTGGGGGTGGGGAGGGAAGAATGGTATCAATAGATCAATAACTTGAGTAAGTAAGCTTGTAGAAAATTCCCACATGAATGCAACAGTGAATCCTGGCTTCCCATATAAACTGTCATTTTGGAAAGAAATAAGCATAAAAGTCACTAATGGAAGACAATGGGACCAACTGCTCCCAATCACTACCATCAGGGAATGATGGAAGGCAACATATAGACACTAACAGGGTGCGAGAAGGGGACAGAAATATCTTTTGGCTGATGATTTTTGAAGCACCAGACATTTGTTCAGAAGAGCTGAAACATTTGCCGCCTTTGGGGCTAGTATATTTCATAGGTGACAGATTGTGATGAAAATGAGGGCTCCTACATTTGTGATAGGGTCCTATTTCATACATTAACTTTTTTAAGTGAATTTTCATATTTTTCTAGGTTTTCTTTCTATGAGATTCAGCATCCAGGAGTCTGGTTCTGTCTGTATGGGTCCAGAAGACTAGAGATGTCTGGGGAGAAATCCCATTGGTCTCTGGCTGCTTAGAATGACATGGAAATGCCACTTGGGTTGTTAGATCATGATGAAAATTAGTGGCTGATAATAACTGTACACCCAGTTAGATGAGATTTTCCCACTTTTACAATGAGGAATTAGGACCAAGTGCAGGACACAGTCTATCACAGAGATCCCATGGGGATCCTGCATCTGGACCTCAGTTGTACAGATTAAGAAACTTAATTTCACAAATATATGAATGTGGAAATGGTTCATGCTAACTGAACTCACAAGAGCTATTTAGGAGCAGTAATATGATTTCACTATTTTTAATAGGAAATACCTCTAGTCAAAAACAAAGTTCAGTTATTTGCCCAAGATACTTACTCTGTCCTGGTGGTTAGGTCCACTTAGGCAATGAAATTAGAGATCAGTATTTGCTTGGTGAGTACAGAATCAGGGCAAAGGCGGTTGCAAGTTTTTAGGGGTTATTTTTATCAAGTGAGAGAAGCCTGACAAACTACTTTTCACTCTAGGGATATTTCCATCTAAAAACTGGCACCCAGAGTACCTTCTCCCTGGACAGAGCTTGAAATGCAATGACAGATTCTCTCTTCTGCATTTGTCATTGTAACAATACCTTTCTTTACTTCAGCTGATCGCCATAGAATTCCCTAGGCTGCTGATGAATCTTTGTTGATTTTGTTTAAGGGTGGTTGCATCCTAGTGGCATCTATTATTTGTTAGTAGACTATCATTTATTAGATGTTTACTATATGCCAGATACTCTGCTAAGTGCTGGAAATAAAAATACAAGCAGAAAAAAAGACATTCCTTGCCCTCAAGAAGCTTACATTCTAATGGTTTTATTATTGAGTGTGGCCTTTTATATTTAGTACAATACTTTCAATAACCTATTGGCAGAATCACTCAAAACTAAAGAAGGGGCCGATCTTAATGTATTTTAACAATGTTGGTCATTTGTACCATCAGCACCAAACTGAAAGGGATACAGTATAGTACTTTATAGGTATTTAACTGAGATCTGTAGTTTCAGCTATCTGGGTACTACCTTCAATTAACTCAATTCAATAAGCACTGCTTAAGCAACTACTGTGTGTCCAGCACTGTGCTTGGCACTAGATATACAAAGTCCCTTATACTTACAGATCATAATGGTCTGCGTGACTTGTCATGTGTCTCTGTCCTCCTGTTCCTCCTCCCAAACACCCCTCCTTATATATTTTGTGGCCACCATTCAAGCGATGAATTTCTCCAAGCATAACTTACTGCAGCTTATACAACATACATAATCTCTTACTTGAATGAAGCCTTTCCAGCTTGGTAGGATTGTGCTCTACCAGCCTAGTCTCTGAGATCCCAGGATCACCTCCAACCCATGAGAAGAAGCAATGGCATGTATATAGTGGAAAAAGCACTGAGCTAGAAGTCAGGAAAAGCTCAATTGGAGCCTTACCTCAGACATTTACTGACTCAGTGACCCTGGGAAAGTCTCTCAATTTTTCTCTGTTTCTTCATCTGAAAAGTGAGAAGAATAATAGTACCTACCTGTTGAGAAGGCAAATGAGGTCATGTATTGAAGTGCTTTGCAAACTTTAAAGTGCTATATAATTGATAGCTATTTTTGTAATATACCAGAGCAGAATACTACTAAAGGGAAGAGATAGTAAAAAAAAATTGAAAACACTGTATTTTTTCTTCGCTGTTTATCATTACATAATATGCTCAGAAATGATAATGCCTTGCATTTGTAGAATTTCTTTTGTTTTTACTTATGGTTTCATCAGTATAGGTAACTTTCCTTACAAAAACTCCCTACCCTAATGTGCATCACAGCTCACATATAATTTATGGTTTTAGAGAGTTGCGTGAGGGACCGAAAACTTAACCAAGTTGCCCATAGGTGCACAGCTAGTTTGTGTCAGAGTCAGGACTTGAACACAGGTTTTCCTAACTGAAAGCCTCCATGCTACACCATGCTGCCTCCCATGAAGCATCTGTTATTCATTGATGCTCATTTCTCTGTAACCTTCCCTTTATAATTAATACTAGGAGGGAGGTTTATTATAAAGCTAAACTTTAATCAACATATACCATGTTCAGTCATAAGCAGACTTCCTTCTGCAAGAATTCCAAGCTTTCTTAAGCATGCAGTAGATATGATGATATTAATATAGTTGGTAGAGAATATCAGATCATTGCATCATAAACAAAAAGGACTTCAGTAGCAGTCATGCCACGATTACAGTACCTGTACTAATTACTGCCAGTCACTGGTTGGGGATTACAAAATTTATTCTCAAAAGAATCCCATGTCCTTTTGATAAGATGATTGAATCCATGTTATAATAAATTCTTCCTACTGGTTTTTATAAGACAACAAATGCCTCTAGGAGGTGTTTATCATTCCCCAAATGCTGCTGTTGCTTATGACTGGGGGTTGGGGGAAAAGCAAGTCATCAACACAAGCTGAACAGGAAAAGAATACTCGAAAGAATTTGGTGAGGGGGAGGAAGGCAGCTAAAGAAAGAGACTCCTTGTAAGTCATAAAATAAAGAGTAGAAAGAAAACTAGAGGAAAAGGGATCTCCTGGCAGCTGATGGAAGAGTGACTTCAGTACCAAAGCAAGCCACTGCCAAAGTAACATATTAGCAAAGATGCTGGTAAAAGAAAGGTTTGTGATCCACTTCGGATTTAATTGTAAGGTATCAGTCTAGAAAGGACCCAGAAGAAGCAGCCCATGTTCACTCACACAAAAATCAAAAAGGCTCAGTATAAGGGAGGACCTGGACGAGGAATTAATCTTTCTTTAGAAGAGAAAAAACTGGCAGTAATGATAATAAATGAGAAAAAGGATAAATGCCATTAGGTGTCTATACAAATAGACACAAATGTAAATCTTAACTGTGAACGTGAATGGGATGAACTCTCCCATAAAACAGAAGCAGATAGCAGAATGGATTAAAAACCATAATCCTACAATAGGCTGTTTACAAGGAGCACATTTGAAACAGGGGGATATACACAGGGTAAAGGTAAAAGGCTGGAGTAAAATATAT
>JAQQSZ010013547.1:0-11729 GCA_028646595.1 Phalanger gymnotis | reverse complement strand
TCCAGGCTGTCCTGGGCTGGAGCTTTGCTGCCACTTTGTGGGTTCTGCAGCTCTAGAATTGGTTCAGAGCCATTTTTTATAGGTTTTTGGAGGTTCTTGGTGGGGAGCTCACGCCAGTCACTGCTTCCAGGCCGCCATCTGTGCTATTGTTTCTTGATGTGTCATGAAGTCATTAGATTCCACTTGCCTAATTCTAATTTCTAAGAAATGATTTTCTTCAGTGAGTTTTTTACATCCTTTTCCATTTGTCTAATTCTACTTTTTAGGAAGATATTTTCTTTAGTGAATTGTTATACAATTTTTTTCTGTTTTTCATTTTTCTTTTACAAAGGTGTTTATCTCTTCTTTTCATGATTTTCTTGCATCACTCTCATTTCCTTTTCCAATTTTTCCTCAACTTCTTTTACTTGATTTTTAAAATCTTTTTGAGCTCTTTCAGGAATTTTATTTTTGGCCTGACATTTTCATATTTTTCACATTTTTCTTTGAGGCTTTGAATATATGCATTTTGATTATATTGTCCTCTTTTGAGTTTTTGTCTTGATCTTCTATAGATCCGTAGAAACATTCTATGGTCAGAGTATTTTTGTTGTTTGCTCATTTTTTCCATCTTATTTTTTGCCTGTTTACTTTATAGTTTGGCCAAGCTTCAGGTTTTTCATGCTAATGCATTCAGATCTAGTTCTGGAGGTCTATAAATGTTGATTCCAAGGTGGTATCATATAAGGAGGGGTGTAATCACTGCTTTTTCTGCCTGAGCTTTGGTCTGTGAGTGACCAACAGCACTCTTTTCTGACCCGTAACTGTGACCAAATTACCCAGTCCTCAGAGGTTGTCAAATCTAGAGTGCTAGTGCCCCTCTTCATCCATGGACTGCTAATTTGACTTGCGATGCAGTTGTGGGAAATGCAACAGCTTCCTGCACCTAGTGCAGGTAAAGTGTAGCCTATAATCTTCCAACTAGTTGTTCAGTCCTGCTACCATCTATGGGATGAGAGCTCTGCATGTAGCTATTGCTGATTCAGTTACTTCTGAGTCCTGTACCTGGTTGCTACCTGGGTTGGACAATGTATGTATGTACATGGTTATGTGTATATGATATGTAGATATACACATATCTATATATCTATTTATACACAAAATAAGTGCATGTGTGCATTTGTGTGTGTGTGAATATACACACTCACTTTAACATTATTTTATATTCTCTTTTTAATATGAGATAGCTTTTATCACCACAGAGACTTTTGAGATACATGAGACTAAAGACTAAACACTAGGAATAGGAGTTGTGGACTTTTAAAAAAACCATAATAGCTATATGCATTTTTTTGAGAACAGGAGAATTGAAATGTGGATATTATTTTTTTTAAAGCTCAGAACATAGGGAAAAATGAAAACCAAAGAACAAGGCAAGGAAAGGACTAAGTATAAAAGTAGAAATCTGATAGAAAATGAATCAAATAAATGGCTAAGAATGTATCCATTCTTGGCTCACAAAGGTAAATTCTTTAAAAAAAATATCAGATCTAACAGGCAGAACAATATCTTCCACATGCTATGCAAGAAATGAAATCCTAGAATCTGGGACACAGGCATAGTTACAGAAGACTTAGAAGCACAAAAGCATTTAAAAAATATTCAGTGTTATTTTTTCCAAGAAAATCTTAATATATGTTCACCATACAAATTGATATGCACTTCCAAATTCTGAAACTGAAGAAAAATGCAACAGTTACGGAAGCTATGGCTCACAGTACTGCTCATAATATCTTAGGCAATGGAGATTTGTCACCATAAAATTTAATTTGATATTTATTCAGTTTATAAAATTCTGCCTTTCATGTGTGAATCATCTCAAGGCACTAACACAAAAGTCCAATAACTAACTAAAATAAATAATTATTAACATGTGATAGTTAATCAACTGTCAATTCAGAAAGTTTGGTCAGCCTGTCTTTACTATACTGAGAATCTTTTATGTGTTATTTGTAGAGGTTACTTTATTAGCCAGCTACAACCTTGATTGGTGACATTGTGAAAAGAATACTGCACAGACTGGTTTCAAAATTTGGGCAAGTAATACCTTCTCATTGATTCTGTTTTATAATTTCTTGATTTCTCATAAAGTCATTAGTTTCCATTTGCTCCATTCTAATTTTTAAGAAATTATTTTCTTCAGTGAGTTTTGGACCTCCTTTTCCATTTGGCCAATTCTGCTTTATAAGGCATTCTTCTCCTCATTGGCTTTTTGGATGTCTTTTGTCTATTTTTATACGGCACTATTTTTTTCCAGTATGTTTTTGGGTCTCCTTTAGCAAGCTGTTGACTTATTTTTCATGGTTTTCTTCCATCACTCTCATTTCTTTTCCCAATTTTTCCTCTACTTCTCTTACTTGATTTTCAAAATCCTTTCTGAGTTCTTCCACAGCCTGTGACCAATTCATATTTTTCTTGGAGGCTTTTGACTTTTTCTTCTTCTTGTTGTATGTTTTTATTTTCTTTGTCACCCAAGTAAGATTCTACAGTCTGACTTATTTTTTACACTGTCTGCTCATTTTCCCAGCTAATTACTTAACTTTTGAGTTCTCTGTCAAGGTATGATACTGTTTCCAGAGTGCAGAGTGCTCTCTCCAAAGCTTCAGGGGTTTTGTGCAGCTATTCTCAGAGCTACTTCTAGGCACCTGTAAATTTTCAGTTCTTCTGAGATGGTATGATCCAAGAAGAGGTGTTTACTTCTCTTCTGGCCTGTGCTCTTGTCTGTGAATGACATTAAACACCCTTTTCTACCTTGAAACTGTGACCCTCTCCATAGCCACCACAAGCTGTTCCGCACTAGTGTTCTTTCTCACTTCAGGACCACCACCAAGGACTGTGACCCAGATCCAAGCAGGGCAAAGCAAGAGAATACTGCCTCAGCACCAGCAAGGAGATTCTTGTACTACCCCTCTCATCAGCCACATGATCCCCACACTGTCTGTGGGCCTGGAGCTCTGAAGTAGATGCTGCTGCCTCAGCTGCTGCAGCCATCTCTGCCACCTTGGGCCTGGGGCTGGACCCACAGTTTGTCAAACAAAAATCTAAGAAACTTTGCAACATCGAAATAGAAAAAGAAACAGGAGTTAAAACTAGCAGTTGAGGTAGAGATCAAAATGAGGACCAAAAGGCCAGAATAAAAAAAGTTCAAAGACTCACTATCAAGATGTGTGGGGAGGAAGCATTTTGATGTTGCAAAGTACAGAAATGTATTAGCTATATATGTACATATATGCACACATTGTTGTCTTTAGCATCATTATCCCTGTTTCTTGCACCCAGACATGCACACATATAATGTGTATAGACATATAATCTTCAGGTATAGAAATATAAAGATTCTGTGTGTGTGCATACACACACACACACACACACACACACACACACACATACAGAGAGAGAGAGAAAGAGAGAGAGAGAGAGAGAGAGAGAGAGAGAGAGAGAGAGAGAATGTTTAGAACATCTACTTTGCATAAAACACTATATATACTACATACATGTGTGTATATATAAAGTCAACTATATTAGCTATATATGTACATATATGCACACATTTTTTTTCATCTGCACCTATTACCTCTCATCTTTCTACCTATATTTCTTACCTACTTCTTAATCTGACTGATTCCTGAATTGAATGATCAATTAATTGCTGATTTACTTTTGACAATCCTGGCTCATTTTGGCACTTTACAAATAAGTGAGACACTGCAACTCAGCAAGGTCTCATCCAATCAATGCATTATGTGCTATTCATCTGCCATTAAGACTTTGTCAGGCTAGGGTAGCCAAAGAATATCTAAAATAAATGCCCCATTTAGTATGCTTTACTTTTAAATTCAAGGGTTGCAAGAATGCAAATGATGGTGACTAAGTCTGAAGTAGGCAGATAATGAAAAAAGAAATGCAATCCTCACCATTCTGGATACTAGCAAAATTATTTTGAGTCTTTCAGACTCATTGGTACAACTATACTCAGGGTCTGGGGAAAATAAGTTTGGCTAAAAAATATTTTTTTGTACCTAGACAAAGCTCTGTGGAAAATCTTCAATGTTTTTTTTTTTCTAATGAAGAAGCTAGAAATTTGAATTCTTTACAGCTGTTTGATTTGGGAAAAGAGTTAGTGAGATCAGAACTTTAACTTACTTTCTTTGGTTCACTGATGTTATTATTTGGTCTGTTTTCCTTGGCAATTTCAAGGGAAAGAGGAGGGGACAGTGAAAGGCTAATACTCTGGGCTTTGAATGCTTCTCTCCTACTGATTAAGGCCAAAGGACCTTAATGTGAGAAAGAAGGTTTTGCTATCTAGAAAGGATTAGGATTTTTACCACTGGGGCCTGGTTAAAAGTGAAACACCAGTGTCCTCATTTTTAAAAATCAGTTGTGTCACAGCTAAGCAGCAGGTAAGGAATTAAAAAATTGGAATTTCATGAAAGAATAGTCTTCCAACTAGAGGGCTTTACAGATCCCCATCCAAGCTATTGTTTAAGCTCATATTCATCTCTAACGGGAGGGAAAAAGAATATTCTTCTAAAGATTTGAGGAAAATAAATATCTTTGAAAAAATGAAAAAAAAATGAGGGATTACTTTATGCTGGACATCCCCATGAGTTGTAGAACCAAATCAATGGCAGCTGATGGGCACATGTTCCAGAACAATTTTACAGTTTAATTGACAGCCAGGAGAGTTAGAGAAAATTATGAGCTTCTTCAAGCACAGACATACAGATTTCCCTGCAAATCTGTCTTCTCAAGAAACAGTATTTTTGACAAATTGTCTGTGCTTCATAGTCGGATGTCATAATAATGGATTGGTTATGAGTCCGGAAGAGGATGAATGAAAGGAAGGAATCAAATCAAATTCTATCACCATATTGACATATTTTTGTTTATAGGATGGTAATGAAAGTTCCTCTAGCTGAGACCCTGAAATGAAACGGAATTCTTATTTTAAATTGAAAATTTTGGGCCTTCAAAATTAGTGATCCTTAATAAGTATCATTTTCATGAGAAAGCTATACCTGAAGATTAAATTAGTGGCTAGTTAGATGAGTGTTAGATTGCTTATATTTTGAAATGTAACAAATAATTCTGCTCAAATTATGTACAGTACCTAACATTTTGATAGTGACATAGAAGCAATGAACATGAGGTTAGAAAGATTTCAGGAGATAGTGGAGGACAGCAGGTCATCCATTGGTCTATGGGGTCATGAAAAGTCCCACATGACTGAACAAGTAAAGAACAACCATATCCTAGTATTTTGTTACCATTTGTTCATTTGCTAATTCATTCACTCACCAATCATTTATTAAAGATTTAAAAGGTGAAGACTTGGATTCAAGCATTGCTTCTGTCACATATTTACTGTGTACTCCTGTTTGCATTGGTGAACAGTTTTCATGATGAGAATCATCTACATCAATGAACTCACAGGTTACAACTCCCCCTCAAAAATGTACAATGCATTATAATATATTTTGAAGATTAAAAAATAAATAAGCTGTAGTTCCTGCATTAAGGAGTTTGTAATCTACTAAGTGGATAATGCTATATCCCAAGAGTAAGTTTTACATGCTATTATTGTACTCATTAAAATATATCTATATGTATATATGTATACATTCATATCTGTGTGTTGTGTGTGTATGCACACACACACATATTAATTTAGTGCCTATGGGAATTCATGTTCATGAAAGTGAGCCAGATTTTAGCTGGGTCCATATTAATGGATTAGTAGAAATTTTGGCAGTGTGAAATATGAGTAGGGCATATACAGGTAATATTTAAAAGAAAGAAAGCACAATATCCAGAATAAACGAGGTTGTTGCATTCTGCCGAAACACATTTTATTTGGCTTTAGTTGCCACAATGGGAGGAGGACAGTCAAATTGGTGAGAAGACTAGAAATCATGTCACACCAGGACCCACTGAAAGAAATAGCATTATTTAACTTAAAGAAGAGAATATTCGGGGGAGCTTTACATTACTGTGGTGCAAAACATTAATCATCGGGTATTCATTCTTCCAATTATGAACCTATCACAATTGACTAGATTAACAGACGTAGTCTATGGATCAATCTCCAGGCTTTTCCAGTTTGGCAGAATCTTCTAGAGTTTGCAGTCCATTATCATGGGCTTTGAAGAGAAAGGACAATTTACACATTATTATAGGGTAATTGAGCAGGACTTAAGTGTAAGTTATATATATGTATTTTTTTAAAATGTAGTCCCCAGATCATGCGAATATTGAGATGGATAACCTAAACATTTCCCCTGGTCTCCACAACCTCTCCAACTTCTGCAAAACAGAAATTATGTGCCAAAGATAAAGCAACTTCAGCTCGCTCCATGGTCTAGGACTCCCAGAATACAAAAGGTTAAAAAAAGCAGAAACAAAACCATGAATTGCAAATGACTCAGCAGCCCTCCCCCACCTCACATGCTACCAGCAGTAAGGGTGTACTAGTCCCAGACATGATGCAGGCTTACAACAAAACCAAATCCTACATCCTTGTCCCACTTCACTCGTCCCAGTGTCGTGAAAACCCCAACTCCACACCAGCAATTTCAGGGGCCTTCATATCCTTCTTGGATACAGGTCTTCAGGAAGAAAACCCTAATAACAACAAGTGAAATCCAATGGCACTGGTCCTACAAACTTCTGAACTGCAGGTGCCATGACAGGGAACTGAGGAATAGATGGAGTGGGTCAGGTCACTGGGTCTGGATACTGTGCATATGGGGAGCTATGCAATGCTCTTTCAAAACTAGGAAAAAGAACACAGCACCCAACTGGGGCCAGTTCCAACTATGCAAAAGTCAGTTGGAGAAGAGACCTAAGCTGGTGAACTGTGAAGTGCCCAATATAGGAAGAGGCTGAGACAATTTGACATTCCAGGGCAAAGGAAACAACAATCAGAGGGGAGTGGGTTAGAAAGTGAGTATGAAAGGAGTTTCCCATGCTAAGCTATATCTTCTGACTCCTCAGTCTGGTTCCCTTTGTACTATATCACACTGTTCTTTCCCTGGATGCTGACTCTAAATACTCACCTGCTTTCATGTCCCACTCTTCTAAAGAATGGTTTAATAGAATATGAGGTCACCTTCAGAAAATAATTTAGAATTATTTCACATTAAGAGAATATATTTTCCTATCTCCAATATCATATAACTTTTAGCACTTTTGTTGTAAATAATTTCTACTTTCTACATACACAAAATTTCTATATTTGAGATCAGTCTAGATTTAGAAAAGCAGAGGGACAGAACAAATTAAATACTAGCACTGCCATCATGGAGACCAAGGTTCAAATCTTTTCTCTGTTTTGCTAGCTACATGACCATGTATAAAACAATGTCTTGGAGCTCCAGGTCTCTCATCCATAAAAAATGGGTAATATAATATATATATAATGCCTTCCCCATTATATTCTAAAGAAATAATGTAAGTTAAAATACATTACACATTTTAAAGGACTATGTTTTTCATGCAGTTGCCCCTCACTAACAGTGCTACCCACTTCTATATTGGAACACAGCAGACTTTTCACCTTCTGGCCATTGTGTAGTGTGGTGAAGGAATTAGAGAGATATTTTCTTCCCTTCCTTTTTTTATTCTTTGGATACAGTTTTGGGACTCTATCAGTTATTCAGAGGTAAGTTGATTCAGTCTTTGATATTGTGATTCTCTGATCTACTGTTGCCATTTTTATCAAATGATCTCAAAGAGCTTTGAAAGCATTGCTGGCAGTCATTGCCCCTTTTCTCTATTGAATGCACAGTTTGTCTCTCTTTGGACTTGTTTCAGGAAACCATTTTCTATTTACATTTTTCCCTTGCAAAATGCTAATGTAATTCCCATTGTTCAACTTTTGGTAAACTCTATGTCATACAGAAATGCTTCTGTGACATTCTTTGAGAGACAGCTACAAAGGGGGAGGGGTAATTTTAAATCACCTATCTATGGAAATGCTGATGTTCTCTAGAAGCAAGACTATTTAACATTTATAATGCATAATTCACACCCAAGCAGTACTGGTTGTTAATACAAGATAAGGAACCTGGCTTCTTTAGTGTATAAACCAGTTTAGAGTCTTTCTGTGAGTTATGAAACAGAAAGTGCCAACTCTTGGACAAATAGATGTTCTATGTAATTAGAGAAATCAATAGCACTGCATTTAAACAAAGAGAGAAACAGAGGCATTGAAAAGAACTGAATTCTGAGCCTACTCTTTAATGTCTGTAAATGAAATTCACTAAAATTGTGCAAACCTTTGTAATCTCTTTCTTTCTCATCCTCTTCACTCCCCTCTCCTCCCCTCCCATTCCCCATTCTGTTATTCTCTCTTTTCTTCCTTGTACTTTGAACAAAGGTGGGAATTATTCTTCCCCTTCTCCCATCCTGCAGCAGATAAGTCTATAAGCATGTGGTACTAAGAATCTGTGCTTGTCTAATAAGCTTAAGTCCCTGGTAGTTTTCTTCTTTTTTCTTTTCTGATCACAGGGCAGTGACCAATCAGTTAGTGAAGTGGCCATTTCCAGATTTGGCTGCAGCCCAATAAGTTTGAGCTTTAAAGTCAGATGCTAGTCATCTTATTCGAAATGACTTATAAAACGTCATTGCTTCTTAGAAAAAAAAAAGAGAAACATCACCAATAAAATTATGTGAGATGGATTAATATTTATCCCCCATATTTGTTTCTGCACAATTTTGAGGTTTTCTTTTTAATTTTAAGAATTTGCTCTGATGGAGGAAATATATAGTTGTCTTATGCTTGAGAGCTACATTATTCACTAAGTAACTTTTAGGAAACCTATTAACCACTCTTGGGAAGACCTTAAGAGTAATCCTTAATTAATTTACTTGAGAATTATGGGGAAGCTAGTATGATGAACCAGAGAGAGAGAGAAAACAGCCTGGCTCACCTCTGACTTAGGTAGCTGGGAACATGAATCTGGGTACATCTGAGCTCAGAATTGGAGCCCAATTTGGGAAGGGATTCTCTGGAATATCTGTGAGATACAAATGTTAATTTAAACTTTACCATGTAGTAACTTTTAACACTGAAGGCAGGATACTTGCTGAGTTGTTTAAAGCAGAACATTACTTCTTATTGTCATTAGACAAAATAATTCTCAGCAATATAAGAATGTTAATACTTTTAATTTGAGGATATAAGAACTGATAAGTACAAAGAAAGTTACTAACCTTTGTGCATACGGTTTGATTGCATGATTCCACTACTTGGTACATAATTCAAGGATGTCAATTAGAGAAACAATTGTATAACAGATATCAAAATATTCATAACAGAACTCTGTACTCCAACACAAGAATAGAAGGAAAATGAGTGCCTATTTATTGGAGAATGGTTAAATAAACTCTAGTATATTATTATAATCAAATATTACTGTATAGTAATAAATCATAAATATTAAAATTTATCAAAAACACAGAAAACTTGTATGAAATGATGCAGTATGAAATAATCAGAATTAAAAGAACAACATAAGAAAATCACAACGTTGTAAACAAAAAGACCACTAAAAGCCAGAATATGAATGAATGAAAAAGCAATAATAGGACTAGAAAAGTTAATGAAGTGGAAGTACCTCCTTTTATAGACACAAAGGAGTTTACTAGTAGAGAATATTGTACATTGTACACTGTCAAATTTATATGATGTACATGATGTACATGATATATAATATAGATGATGACATATAAGGATTTTGTTTTGCTTTTTTGTTGCTTTCTTGTTGCAAGAGAATGTTCAGTTTTGAGGTAGAGGGTGAAGTGGTAGGTGAATATCTCTAAAACCAAGTAATAAATAAAATGTAATTGGAAGACATTTGAAAGAGGAAAAAATGTAGGGGAGAGAAGAAGAGAGGAGAAAAGAGGGAAATGAGAGAAGTGGAGAGATGTTCTACATTAGAAGAACTAAAAAAAGGAAATAAAAAAAATTAAAATAACTTCACATTTTGATCACCAATAAATAGAAAACTACAAACAGATCTGAGCAGGTTCTGACTTGTACATTTTTTACTTTCCAGTCTCTCAAGCTTTTCTTTAATAGATTTAAAGGAATTCCTATATAAGTATAGCTATTATGTAAACTATATTAACTTCAGGGAGCCAAGATGGTGGAGTGAATAATAAATTGCTGTAACTCTCTCATATTTACCTCTAAACAACATAAAATAGCACCACAAAACAAATCCTCAAATACCAGGACCAGAAAAAAGATGGCATGAAATTATCTTTTGAGCCCAAGTCATTTGGAAGAACAGCAAGAAAAGTGTGTCTCACCTGGGTAAAAGGTGAACACCATCTAGGACTACAATCATCCTAGCAATTAAGCAGCAAACTCCACCTCCACAAACCAGGTGTAGATCCTGAGCCCCAGTGCAGTGGAACAGGCAAAGGCCAACATCAGGACCTCACCCCCCACAAAGTGCCTCAGCTTAGCAAAGGGAATGAGCAGACTCCAGCTCTGGGAACCACCAAGTGCTTCAGCATATCCCTGGTCAAACAAATAGGCACCAACCCAAGAGTACCTAAGCAAACAAGAAGCCATCTACAACCATACAGTCAAGTCTTTCAGTGTAGCCCCAGGGAAAGGCAGAAACACCAAACCAGTCTCAGAACACATCAGATACCTCCACTAGGACCCAAGCTTTGCAACATGCAAGCTGCCAGGGGCCTACAGCAAACTCTGAGCACAGCACCGGATGCAAGGGTGCCCTGTGGGACTCAAGACAACATCAATGCAGCACCAGATAAAGTAGCCACTGCCACAAGAAGCCTGAGACAGTGCTTCTTCCACCAGGGGAGCAAATCTCAAATCTAAAAGAAAGTAAAAAGGCCAAAAACAAAGAGCAAAAACCAACAAAATATCTGACCATAAAAAAGTTAGCAGCATGGGGGGTGGAGCCAAGATGGCAGCTGGAAAGCAGGGACTAGCATGAGCTCCCCACCAAGTCCATCCAAAAACTTATAAAAATGGCTTTGAACCAATTCTAGAACTGCAGAACCCACAGGGTAGCAGAGGGAAGCAGGGCTCTAGTCCAGGATGGCCTGGATAGTCTCTGGGTAAGGTCTATCCCAAATGGAGCTGGGAGCAGAGAGGAGTGCGAGTGGAGCAGAGCCCAGCATGGGTGGCATGGACCAATGAGACCAGTGGCCGGGTGAAGCATGCCCTAGTGCCCTGAATCAGTGAGCTGCAGCAGTTAACAGACTTCTCAACCCACAAACACCAAAGACAACAGAGTAGGTTAGTGGGAGAAGCTGCTGGGGACAAAGAGTTTGTGGTTAGGCCACCGCCCCAGGGGCAGCGGAGGTGGGGCAGCTACAGAACTATAGCTGTAGTTGCATCTGGTCCCAGGCCCCCCTGGTGGAAGGAATTAAGTGGAAGATCAGAGTAGGAGTGAAGATATAAGCTGAAGATCTAAGTCCAGTCCTGGTTAGGGGTTCGTGGGGAAGGAGGAGTGCTGGTGAGGCAGAGCTGGTGCATCCCCCCAAGGGTGGAACATAGAACTCTGTAGTCTACAAGCAGTCATAGCCCTCTGAAAAACTCAAGGGTCAAGTTAGTTGGCTGGGAACATGGCCAGGCAGCAAAAACACACACAGATTCAGTCTGAGACTTTGGAATCCTTCTTTGGTGACAAAGACGACCAAAGCATACA
>JAQQSZ010013546.1:0-11729 GCA_028646595.1 Phalanger gymnotis | reverse complement strand
CCCGCTTTTCTCTTTTTCTCACCTGAATTTCACTCACAGTGTTTCCCTTTACTTTATTTACTTTTAACAATCTCTTCATTATCTGTCCTCCAAGATCAGAGTCTGTTTCACTTATGATAATTTGTCCCTTAATCTAGGCTCCCTTTTCTTTCTTCCTATATCCTCTTTCATTCTTGCTTTTTTGTATATTGATTCAAAGGTATTTCTGCACCCAGCTCTGTGTTTTCTACTCTGTTTTGAACAGTACAGATGAAAATAAAGTTCAAAGTGTTTCCTGATTCCATACCACCCTTTCTTCCTCATTTGTATAGTTTTCTGTATAATCCTGGTTCATCATGGTAATGTGATATTACTTCCTGTATCCTTTCTCTCCCCTAGAATATTTATTTTCCTGTCTCTTTTCTTCCTTTAAAATCACAAAAAAAAATAACAAAACCACATCCAAGTCTTCCCTCTTATTTAACTTACTTAACAATCCCTAAGTATATTATGATTCTGAGGTGACACTTGTATCATTTTCCCTTATTAAAATACTTAATTGTTGGTTACTCACTTCTCTCTGCTTGCTCACTTTTAGTTACCTTGATTTTTTTTTTTTTGGAGGGGGGAAGGCAGGGCAATTGGGGTTAAGTGACTTGCCCAAGGTCTCACAGCTAGTAAATGTGTCAAATGTCTGAGGCCAAATTTGAACTCAGGTCCTCCTGACTCCAAGGCCAGGGCTCTACTCACTGCGCCGCCTAGCTGTCCCCCATTTCCATTAATCTAAATTACCTTTACCTATTTTCCCTCATTCTCCACTCTAAAAATCCCTCCCTTATCCTCTCCCCCCTCACTAAAACCTTAACATTTTATTTCTTCTAAATTTAGAAGACTTTTATACTCTTCTAAATATACATGCATTGTTCCCTCTTAAACCCATTCCCAATGAAAGTAGGTTACCAGAATTACCAGTCTTCCTCCCCCATCTAAACCCTCTGTATCTTTTCTTCTTCTTGCATCTCTTTTGTATAAAATAGTTACTGTTTTTTTTTAGTTGTTTCTAAATGGTTTCACTTTTTAAATTCATTATCATAGTCAGGTTTATCCCCCTCTTTCTTATAAGCTTCACAATTATTAATAGGAATGTTAGACATACATTTTACATTTTATGTTACATAAAAGGTAAGCAGCCTATTCTTGTAAATCCCTTATAGTCAGTCTTTGGTATGTACCTTATGTGTCCCTTAGTTCTTGTATGTCGAATCTTCTATTAAGTTGAGATTTTTTTTCTTATAACAAAGTCTTGAAAGTCTAGAGGTTTGTCAAATGTCCATTTTTTTTTCATTCAAGATAATACTGAAATTTGAAGGGTATGATATTTTCCCTTGAGCCCCAAGTCTTTTGCTCTTCAATATATTGTGTTCCAAGACTTGCGGTCCTTAATGTCTCCGCTGCTAGGTCTTGTGTAATTCTAATTGTGGCACCATCATGTTTAAATTATTTTAATCTTGATGCTTTTAATATGTTATCCTTAATGTGGGGATTTTGGAATTTGACTATGATATTCTTATGAGCTTTTCTCATAGGATCTCTTTTAAGTGGTGTTCAATGGATTTTTTCTATTTCTACTTCCCCGCCTTGTTCTGATGCTTCAGGACAATTTTCTTTAATTATTTCTTGTATTATTGTATCAAGGTTCTTTTTTTTGTTTATAACTTTCAATTACTCTGATTATTTTTATATTTTCTCTTCTTGATCTATTCTCCAAATCTGTTGTTTTTCTTATAAAATATTTTACTTTCTCTTCTATTTTTTTCATTATTCATGTTTTGTTTAATTATTTCTTGGTCTCTTATTTCGGTGACTTCCCTTTGCCCAGTTCTAGTTTTCAAGGTGTCATTTTCCTCCTTGAGATTCTGGATCTCCTTTTGTAATTGGTTGACTTTCCTTTCATAACCTTCTTGTTTTTCTTGGATTATTTATTTATTTATTCATTTATTTACTTACTTACCTATCTATCCATTTATTTATTTTAGTTTTTCTTCCATCTGTTTCATTTAATTTTTAAAGTTTTTTTTTTTTTTTTGTTTAAGATCTTCTACAAATTCTTTTTGGGCAAGTGACCATTTAACGTTGCTTTTTGGGGATTTCTTTACTTCAATGTCCTCCTCTGAAGATGAACCCTTGGTCATCTCTATTCCTGTAATAGGTTTCTATGGTTGGATTCTTTTTCCTTTGCCTATGCATTTTTTTTTTTTTGTGGTAATAACTTGCTTTTTATAATCACCTCTAGCCCTGGTGTATGGGAAATGGTGCCTCTTGCCCCAGATCATCAGTTCCCTCTAGCCTGGAACCAAAGCCAAACCTCCAACCTCCTGCCCGCAGCCAGGGGCTTTCTGCCCCACTGCTTCTACACTCCCTGTGCATGTGTTGGTTCCTTCTTGCCCCCACTGCTCTTTACAGCACAGCTGGGTCTGACATCCCTCGCCAGGAAAGGTTGCCGCAGTCTTCCTGGGCTCAAATGCACAACTCCCCTCACTATCCTGGGGTAGAAAGTTCCAGTGGCTGGGGCTGAGGCAGTCTCTCAAACCAACTAACCCCATGGCTTGCAGCTTGTTGTTAAAACAAAGCCTAGCCTCGAGGTGTTTACTCTTTGCTGGGACCAAACCCAATCCTGGGGCTCTTCTTTAGATCTTCTCAAACTGTCCTGGGAAGATCCTGGTTGTGCTCCTTTTCTTCTTTGTCTCCACCCAAGTTTGTTTACCCTCAGGTACTATTTTAACTCTTTTGTGGGGGAAAATCTTGAGAGCTTGGAATTTTCTGACCTACTCTGCCATCTTCCCAGAATCCTCTCCTGCATTTACCTTTTTTTTTTTGCTTCTATTGATTTTTGCTTTTAAATTTTAATTTGTCCTACTCAGTTCTCTTTTCATAAGGCATGCTTGAAGTCCTTCATTTCACTAAGAGTCCATTTGCCCCACGTAGGATTATATTCAGTGTTGGTAATTGTTATTCTTCATTGTAAACTTATATAGTTTGAATTTTGAAACATAGTTTTCCAGACTCACCTGTCTTTCATAGTTATGGATGCTGAATTGTGTGTGTTATTGACTGCAGCTTCTCAATTTTTTTTTTTGATCTTTTTTTTAACCTGGAAGCTCTGGATTTTGACTAAAACATTCCTGGGATTCTTCATTTGGGGTTTCTTTCAGGAGATGACCAGTATTTTTTTTTCTATCTTACCTTGTCCTCTTATTCTATTAGATTGAACAATCTTCTTTCATTGTATTTTGAATATGATATACGGGTTGTTTTGGCTTTTTTCTTGTTTTTTTTTTTTCTTGTGACTTTCAGTTACCTCAGTAATTCTCTCTCTCTCTCTCTCTCTCTCACTTTCTCTCTTTAAAAATTATTAATAAAACTTAAATACCCAAGGTCTCATTAAGGTGTTTTCCATAACAGTTGTTCTACCATACATTTTCTTCTATTTTTTTCTACATTTTAATTAAAAAAAAACAATCTTGCCATCTTGTGTCATGGGGTCAATAACTTTTTTTCTATCCTAATTTTTAAGGAATTTGTTGTGCTTGGGTAAAGTTTTAAGATTATGTAATTCTCTTGCTAAGCTGTCAATTCTCCATTCATGTTACTCTTTGTTTCTATGACCTCAGATCTCATGTCACAGCCTCTTTTCCTCCTTTAGTTAATCCCCTTCATTACTTTTATCCTGCCATTTAACAATCTCCCCCTTTTTTTTTTTGAGGGATTATCAGTAGCACTATATCTTGATTGTTTCCCTGTATACTTGTGGGAGACCATTACCTGCTTTCTGCTTTCTTTACTCTCTCTACCCTCCAGAAATTTCCTACTATTCCATCCCACTGCTCCACTATTCTATTGCAATATGTGTATGTGCACACAGACACACACGCACACATATAGATGTGTGTACGTATATACATATATGTCTGTATATGTACATACTGCATACGTACATATGTACATACATATATGTATATATGCAAACTATATATACATATACATACACAATTATAGGAGGTGAAGGAATTTAGTTTTTCATAAAGCATTAATTCAATTTGTCTACCTTCTCTTTCCTTTTTTCCCCCTTTATATTACCCTTAAATCTTCAGTCCTTTGGTGTATTTTTATCTCTTCATGATCTCCGTTCATTCTTTTGCTTAGATCAATTTTTCCATAAAAAAGAATCAAAATAAGTATAAACATGGAAGAATTTGTATTATCGCTTAGTTTTTTTCTTATGTTTGCTCTTATTTACCTTTCTTGTGTTTTTGTTCTTTGAGACATTTATAAGACAATAATCTGCTCAGTCCTGAATTCTTTTGTTGTTTCTGTCATTGTTTTCATTTCAATAAAGCCTCGATTGTTTCTCTTTTGTGGGACCTTCATGTCTTTTGTTGATGATTAGGCTGAGTTTTTCAGGTTATGTTATTTATGGATGTAGCTTGTACTTTTCTGCTTTTTTGTATGTAATACCATTTTTGGACTATCCATATTAATTCCCACAAATAATGGTGCATTGGGTCCCAAAGAAGACTGTCATTATTCAGTTTAATAGTAGTGTATTTGTAGATCATGAGCATCCACCAGAGTATTAGCACTAAATAGACAGCAGGTACAATTAAATCAAAGCAAAGTCATTTACTAAAATAGCATAGTAAAATAAGTAGTTACCAAATGTTCTACCTAGTTCTGTTCTTAAATCTGGAGTTTATTCTTCCACAAATACACACAGCATCAAAGGAAGAGTTTGGTATATCATAGACTACATCATAATTAAGGCACAGAGATAGGGAGCACATGTGTCCAAAGCAACTCTTAGTTGCCTTCAATACTTCAAGGATCTAATATACTTTCTCTCCTTGCAGTATCTTTATGCTACTTACATCTGGGTATAGAATCTTTTTGTGTGTAGGTCACCCTGCTGTGCTTCTTGGTTCTACTTACTTCCACAGCTTACTACTTGACAATTAGGACAAATTTTCTCTATTTCTCTCTCTCTCTTCTCTTTTCTTCTCAAATAAACCAGACTTTAAAATATGTGTATTTTACATTGCTAGATTTCCCCTTCTATTCCTTTACTTACCCTGCCTGCATAGTCATCCATTACAAAAAGCTTTTAAAGGAAAGAAAAGATATAAAATGCAAAAACTGTAAAAATTAATTCACACATCAGCAAAATATGATTTGCAATGATTCATACTCATGGCCCTTAATCTCTCCAAGAGAGCAGAGTTATCTTCCCACATTTCTTTTTGGGAGCTAAGATTTTTTTGTTTATAATTTCACATCCTTTAGCTTCCATTGTTTTGTGTTGGCTTTTTAAAAAATATTATTTTATTTATCTTTTTGTAGTCATTACGCATATTTTTTCCTTGCCTCTCCTTACTTTACTGCAGGAGCTGATGTGAACCTTTCTATGCTTCTCTATTCATAATTGAATGCATTTTTTTAACAGCAGAATAATATTCCATAATATTTGTATCTCTCAATTTGTTTAGCTATGATCAAGTCAGTGTATATCTGCTTTACTTCCAGCTCTTTGGTTCCACAAAAAGTGACATTATAAATATTTTGACCTACTATATAAAGTCTTCTTTGCTCATTTGGTTTTCGTTTGCTTTGCAAGGTTTTTATTGTTATTGTTGTCTCTAAACAATCTCCTTAGAAGCATATGTACTTGGAATGTGTGGGTGAAAGGTTCTGAAAAGTTTAGTCACTAAATTTGAATAGTTGCAAATTGATTTCAAAAATGGTTATACCAATGTAGAACTCCATCAACAATTTATTAGTGTACCTGTCTTTATGTCATCTCTCAATGGGAAGAAAACTGCCAGGATTAATGGAAGCAAAACATTTCCAAAATGTATTTTGGATGGATGTTTTACTATCTGATGAACATCCTTTGATCTTCTGGGTTCACCTGGACTTGACCGAATATAGTTTTCATATGATCTTAAATTTAAAAATGAATTTTTTTCTTGATCTTTGATACAGTAGTCTGTATTATCATGCAAAGGATAGATGTTTCTTCAAACTAAATCTTAGCAACTTACGAAAAAATTTCACTCTTCTTTCAATTGCAAGAAGCCTACTCTATACTGAATAAGAATCTATATAGCACCTCCATTTGGCTGTAACTCTGAAAGTCTTTTCTTCCTTCCTTGAGAATTAGGATTTTATAAAGCAAGGATTTTCTAGTTTTTTTTTTTTAATGTTTTTTAAGCCTGACATTCATTTGCAATTCAGTATGAATGATTCTATTCCTCAAAGGCTTTACTAGTACATGAAGTCCTTTTCTTCCTTACAACAAGAGCTGTTGCAATATCTCTAGCAGTCATTGAAATGTGCTCTTTAAGAGATTCTACTTTTGCATGAATCCTTGTAGTCATATATCCATTTTTAAAAACCATAGAATTAAAAACACAAAAAAGTGGATAAATGAAATAAACATGTATGACTAATATTATGTTATTCAATTGACAGAAAAACAAAGATAGGCCAACAATCTCAATCCATTTTCATTGCATCAAAATCTCATGCTCTGAGTCAGCTTACTATCAGTTGAAATATACATAGATGACTACTGCTATCACAGAATGAAACCATATCAAAAAGAATGTATGTTCCAAACAATTAACATACATAATAATTAACAAGTCTAGCTTAAGGACACTAAAAATGGAGAATTACTTTTTAAAGAAATATATAGGCAATTCTTGAAGACAGTGAGAACTTTATAGGAATAAGCTCTCAACTATTTTATTAGAAATTTAGTCTTATTAGTAATAATTTTATTTTGAATTTTTACCTAAAGTAATAAAGAAGAACTTCTACCAATGAACATTAGCACTTACTCTGCAACTCATTGTTTTAGAGAATTTTTCTTGGATATTTTTGTTATTATTTATAAGTTCAGTCTTATTAGAGACATTTTTTTTGTTTTAAGTAAATCTTCTTGAAAGGCTTCTTTAAAATTCATTCATGCTTAATAGCTTCCAGTTAAATAAAGGAGTGAGATTGTTCTGCGATGCACTGAAACTAAGAGTAAAAGCAGTAATTAGAAGATAAACAAATGCATTAAAATTTATTGCAGGTTAGTGGTATCACTGATTAAATTAGTAGAAACATCAATTATCTTTTCTGTAATTGGAAAAAAGGGATTAAAAGCATGAATTTATTAATGTGTATATATTTCCAATATGGACAAAATTACATGCAATAATACATAGACATCAAGCTGTGAGATGATATTTAAATAATTACTGAACACAACATTTAGTTCAAAATGTTTTTATTTCAACTCCCTAAAAGCATCTGAAAATGCTTTTAAAAAGCAAATAAAATTATTTAAGAAAGAAATCAATGGAATGGAAGGGTAATGGTATCCTGCTGTTATAAAAATCCTGAGGCAAAGATGTAATGTTTGTTTTCAAAGCAGGGGACATTGATCCTAGGGCAACATCCTAGAATGAGTTTATTTTATTTTACCAAATGGCTGGTATGGATGTAATCACTTTATTTGATGAATGATGAAACTGAGTGGAGTAATACTAATTGATGTAGCTATCATTAACCTAATTGGCTGAAGGAGTTGGTCCCTAATGAACTTCTTAAAATGCTCTTACTAGATATACTGTATGACATTTAACTTCTGTGAAATGCAACCTATAAATAAAAAGTGTATTTTTTTTCCCTTTGCATTTAAATGAAGTATTTCTTTGCAATGTTCAACAGCTTTGCAGGCTGTCTGACTGGTAATGATTCCATTTGGTGTGCTTGCTTGAGGATACACAATTGGAATACTTTAAACTTGAGAATACATTTATTTGATAGAAACAAACTTTTTAACAAAAATTTTTTTAGTAGAAATAAGAAACAGGATTGTCAGAGAGGTCAGATATTAAGCAAGAATTTCTTTAATTACCTTGTTCGATTTACATGAAAAGTTGAATATTGAGATTATGAAAAAAAGCATTATTTTGGCCACTTATTTTGACAGTCTTACTTTTTTCTAGTTTACCTTAAAATAATGAATAAAAAGTACAGTCAGATAAAGACTTCAGTAACTATTTGTTATGTATACCTCAATTAATCAGTAATCTAATAAGCCTAGAGAAAACCAGGGTGATGCCAACAATTTGACCTTATTTTCATGAAAGCATGCTAAAAGAATATTCTTTTGAAAAAAAAATTATGCTGTTAAATTATAGGAATCAGTCTATTCTAAACATGGCAGTAGGTAGTATATGTCATGTGTACCCTTGGTGAGACAGAAGTGCACCAGGCTCATTACCCTAGCTCAGGCCTGTACAAGATACAGCCTGTGGGCTGCTTGCCACCCTCAAAGGATTTCAGGCAGTCAGCAGAAAAATGTAGGATTGCCACTGCACACTCTCCTGCTTGTCACATGACCCATGGCAGCCAACCATCATCAGTCTGTCTCTAGTCTAAACTATCTGCCACCCAAAGGAGTTCAGCTGATTTTTCATTTTGGCTCCTACCTACTGCCAAGTTGTGCAGGTCTTCTCTAGTTCTGCTACCTAGAGAAAAGTTAGCATACAATTAGTTAACAAATCTAGGAAGGTGCATAGTATATATTTTCACCACTGTGGCACCTTTGTTAAAACAGTCTCTCTGGGTTTCTCAAAAGGTGTCTGGGCTTTGCAAAGTATACCTTCTCATGAGTTCAGCCTACCAATTATTGGACTGGGCCCCTTTCTCCCTGTTCTGACTTCTTGACACCTTCATACTGGCTCTGATTTAATATGGCATGTCAAACAAAAATCTTGCAAATTACTATGAGATATTAAAATTATAGAAATGATAACTTGATTTGTCCCTATCCTATATTTGGGGGATTCGCTTTGATCTGAGTGACTTTCTGCAAGTTATAGGCTGTTATGGTTAACCCATACTATAGCCAGAAACAATTTTATTCTACAAAGAAAATTAAAAAAACATTTTCGTTAAAACCATTTCATGGGCTCCTTGGTTCATTTCTTGAAATCAGAAAACCCCTTCCCAATGTGCTTCCTTTTTCTCTCCAGGTGATGAAAGACATATCAGGAGTTGTTAATCTTGGAATCCTATATTGGGTTTGGGGGTTTCAACCAAATATTGTGAGTAAGTGGTAGGGACTTTTCATTATGTTTTCTTACCAACTAATAGGGGTCTCAAAAGTTTCTAGTCCAGGAACCTGACTTCTCTGTAGATCAGACATCTTAGCAGAACTAATTTCCCATTGTCTCTGTAGGCAGCTTGAATCTCTGGTCTAGATCTGTGCTGTTTGAGTTGCCAACAGGTAGAGGCAGAGGCCACTGCTACAGAGGTAGCTGTGCCTGAAAATGTCAGTTTGAGCACAGCAGCCAATCATTCTCTGTAGCTGGTATCATCAACTTCTTTCCTTCTCCCTTTTCCCTGCACTTAAGATTTGTGGCAGGAGATATTTAAAGAAAAACGATTGAAAATTCAGGGATCTTATGAATATGAACTTGCATATATTTCACATTTTTTATTGTCTTCCTGATATCTTTACCCCAGGCAACTTTTGAGATGCATTAATGAATTAGAGAGGGACAGAGACAGAGACAGAGAAACAAAGAAATGCTAAGAGTGACAGAGACAGAGGAAGATGGATAGACTGAGAGGATAACAAATCAGACTTTAATATAAAGGTTTTAAAATTGAATCTTTGATGTAGCAGAAGAGTGAAAGAATGATGCCCAAGTTAAAACTGCCATGATGAAAAGATACCATATAGGAAAATTTTCTCCTTTTGGACTAAATAGCATTGTGACCAAGGTATATTGTGTTGAAGTGGATATTTTTCTAAGAACTGCATGGGTTTGCCTCTTAATTCATGTCCTCCATGAGTAAAATGGATATAATATTAACTCCTACCTACTTCCCAAGAATATTATGAAGATGAATGATACTATGAACTGTGCACAACATGTCCTTCAAAACTGAGGAGGATAAAATTGATATTCTTGTAAAAAAAACAGGGAAAAGGAAGTTTTACTTCATATTTCCACTGATGCACCTACTTGTCCTACTTCTAAATAAGTGGACCATCAGTGAACTTGTCTGCTCTACTTAATTTTAACTGAAACATGGTTGGGAAAAACTAGAGAGTAGATCGTTACTTTGCTTCTACATTACTGTTTGTACTCTTAGTTACTTTAGCTATACAAAGAAGATTTGCACAGAGAAGTTTCTATGTAGCTGGGGAATTGAGTCCAGGAATAATAAGTCTTCGTGACCCCCTTAATGCTAGCCCCTTCCTTCTATTAATTATTTCCAATTTATCCTGCATAGATCATATTTATACATTGCTATTTTCATGTTTTCTTCCACATTAGATGGTTTGGTCCCTGAGAGCTGGAACTGTCCTTTGCCTTTCTTTGCATCCTTAGTGCTTAGCATACTTCCTGGCACACAGTAGGCACTTGATAAACTCTCCTTGACTGACTGCTGCTTACTTAAAAAGATACCTGATGCTTTGTGACACTCAGAAGAAGAATAGAAGTGATTTCTGAGACACATCTTTTGAAGGAAATTAATGTGTGTTTTTGTTTTTGTTTGTGAGGACATTTAAAGGAATGATTGGAAAACACAGTTACTTAGCAGTATTAAACACCCAATTGATCTAATGTGAAAAAAGGCAAGGAATTTGCTACATTGGAACACTGTTGTTGGTGTCTGAATATGTGGGATCGAGTGTAAATTATGCTATTTCCTTATGCTATCAGTACCAAAGACAAAATATTTGTGCCTTATGAGAGTCAATTTCTTTTTTTTTTTACTTGCTAGTTTTTATAGACATTTATTTGTACTCCTTCATTATGAGAAAACATAACCACCACCCATACTCAACCCATTTAAGTTGTCATTATATCCTTCCTTTCTTTCTTTTTGAGATAATCAAAACAACAAAAATCAGACCTAGGTCCTCTATATAATTTGACTTTCTCTATGATGCTTTAGGACACAATGGTTCTCAGGGAATCCTCATGTCATCCATCTATCCCAATTAGAATGCAGACATTTCATTCTCATAAAAATCTATCTCCATTCCCATAAAAATCACTTGTTCTTTATATTCATTTAGTACTTCAAGGTTTCTATACAGTCCCAGTGTTTTCATCAGGAATGCTTAGAATCCCTCTGTTTCGCTTACAATCCATTCCCCCAACCATAGTATTATACTTATTTTGCTTCCCAAGTTATTCTTGGTCTTAAGCCTTTATCTCTAGAATTTTTAGTATCATATTTTCCTTTATAATGGTAGCTGCTGACTGGTCTCTTGGCACTTGAAGTCTTTCTGTCTACTTAATACTATTTATTGTGAAGTTTTGAGATGTAGCTATAATGTTCCTAAGGGAACAGGAACTAAGTTCCTAAGTTTCAGGAACTGATTGGTGAATTTTTTTTTTCTATTTTCCCTTTCCCTTTTATCCTTCTTTTATTATTATTTAATTTATTTAATATATTTAGTTTTCAGCATTGATTTTCACAAGAGTTTGAATTATGAATTTTCTCCCCATTTCTACCCTCCTGCCCACTCCAAGATGGCATATATTCTGGTTGCCCCATTCCCCAGTTAGTCCTCCCTTCTGTCACCCCACTCCCCTCCCATCCCACTTTCCTGTCTTCTCTTTTAGGGCAAGATAAATTTCTATGCCCCATTGCCTGCGTATCTTACTTCC
>JAQQSZ010013545.1:0-11729 GCA_028646595.1 Phalanger gymnotis | reverse complement strand
CCTGAGACCAGTTCATGTTTTTCTTGGAGGTTTTTGTTGTAGGCTCTATGACTTTGTTAACTTCTTCTGACTGTATGTTTTGGTCTTCTTTGTCACCAAAGAAGGACTCCAGAGTCTGAGACTGAATCTGGGTGTGTTTTTGCCTCCTGGCCATGTTCCCAGACAACTTACTTAACCCTTGAGTTTTTCAACGGGGTGTGACTAAAGAGTTCTATGTTCCACACTTGGTCGGATGTGCTGCCTCACCAGCACTCCTCCTTCCCCAAGAACTCCCAAACTGGACTGGGCTTAAATCTTCAGCAGGCTCTATACTCCTGCTCTGATCAGCCACTTAATTCCTCCCACCAGGTGGGCCTGGGGCCAGAAGCAATTGCAGCCATAGTTCTAAAACTGCCCCACCTCCGTTGCCTCAGGGGTGGTAGCTGAACCACAAACTCTGTCTAGTCCCGCAGCTTTTCCCACTAACCTTCTCTGTTGTCTTTGCTGTTTGTGGGTTGTGACGTCTGGTACATGCCACAGCTCAGTAATTCAGCATGCTAGGGCACTCTCCGCTCCACTCCTGGTCTCGTCGGTCCACGCAGCATGCGCTGGGCTCTGCTTGGCTCAGCTCTGCTCCCCTCAGCTGGGAGCTGGGAGTTCCGTGCGGGACAGACCTTACCCCGAGACCATCCAGGCTGTCCTGGGCTGGAGCCCTGCTTCCCTCTGCCACTTTGTGGGTTCTGCAGTTCTATAATTGGTTCAGAGTCATTTTTTAATAGGTTTTTGGAGGGACTTGGTGGGCAGCTCACGCCAGTTACTGCTTTCCAGTCGCCATCTTGGCTCTGCCTCCCGATTTTAGTGGTTTTTTCCTAGAGTATGATTTTGTACCTCTTCTGTTAATCTATGGGGCTTTGTTTCGAATTTTTGTTACTCTTCTTGAGGCCAGCTGGTGGAGTAGTGGGCAGAGTACTAGGTTTGGATTCAAGAAGCCTTGTTCAAATTTGGCCTCTAACCCATACCAGCCCTATGATCCTGAAAAAACCAGTTAACTTCTGTTTTGTCTGTTTCCTCAACTAAAAAAAGGGAATAACTGCAGTTTGTATTTTTCTGGTTCTGGAGAGAATCAAATGAGATCATATTTGTAAAAAGTGCTTAGCACAGTGCCTGGAAATTGTAGTCAATATATAAACGTTTATTCCTTTCTCATCCATAGCTCGCATTACTTTTATACTTTTAAAAAATGCATCATTATTCTGAAGAATTCTGATTGTCCTTGTGGGTATAGTTTTTTCTTTGAAGGTTTTGACTATGAGGTTTTTAAATTTTTTTTTCTTCTAGGTTAGTGCTTTCATCATTCCTAGCATAATAAAAGTCCTTCTTTTCTGTTTGACCATTCATTTTTTGTTGCTGAGGCCTCAAGAGTCAACTCCAGATGTAATCAAGTTGAGGACCTTTCCTTCAAACTAGTACCCTTTCTTTATGCCTTTTCCATTGCCACAGTCACTAAAGGTCTCTAGTACAGTCACCCTTAGTTGAAGACCTTTACTTTGGATGAGGAGAGACAGGAATGAGAGGCCTTTTCTTTATTACTCAGTTAAAACAAAGGAAGTCTTCTTGTCGTGTAGGAGACCTAAACAAGGCCTTTTCCATTGCACCTGAAGCCAGTCCAGTTCATAATAAAAATTCCAATAAGTTTCACCTAATTATTTAACATCAGAGAGAATAAGCAACTATACCTTCAAATGAATTATCTCTGAGAATATGTCTTGGCAACAAAATTCTGTTCTGCCTATACAATGTATCAGACACAGAATGGTACTTGGGATGTTTTTGTACCATTCTTTGGTCACATTCTGACTTTTCCTTCATTAAAAGATTTCAAAAAACTGTAACCAGAGAGTTAGCTGGTACAGATAAGAACAAATCCTGTGTTTAGGAACATTGCCTACCAGAAGAAGGGATATGGAGACTTGTCCAGGCTGTGATTTACATAAAATTTTGTTTCAAATATATTCTTAATCCCAATTTTCTGAGCTGTGTCAATTCAAAAATGCCGAATTATTTCCTAAGAAATGGACATAATTTCTCAAGTGCTATTTTCACATCTTTGTTTCTCAGGGAATAGATCAGAGGGTTCAAGGCTGGGGTCACTACAGTATAAAACACTGAAGCTACTTTGCCTTTCTTCAGGGACTGACCAAAACCAGGAAGAATGTATATATAAATTATAGTGCAATAATACATGGTAACTACAATAAGGTGGGAGGAACAAGTGGAAAAAGTTTTCTTCTTCCCTTCCTTGGTCCGGATTTTCAAAATGCTGGAGATGATGAAACCATAGGACACCAAGATGAGTAGAAAATTGAAAATAGCAAAGAACATGTCTGCCACAACTACCATTGCATTGTTGACATCAGTCGAGGAGCAGGAGAGAAGCAATAAGGGAGGAATCTCACAAAAGAAATGATCGATGATGTTGGGGCCACAGAAAGACAAGTGAACAGTCATGATGATGTTTATTGTTATATTGGTCCCACTGATAGCCCATACTGCAGATGCTATGAGACAGCAAGCTGCCTTGTTCATGATAGTGCTGTAGTGGAGGGGCTGGCAGATGGCTGCATACCGATCATAGGCCATGGCTGTGAACAGCAACAGCTCAGCCCCCAAACACCAAGTTAGGAAATATATCTGAGCCATGCAGGCACCATAGGAAATGGTGTTCTTGCTTATTAGGTTCTGCAGCAACTTAGGGACCACAGTGGAGGTAGATAGGATATCCAGCAAGGCCAAATTTATAAGGAAAAAGTACATGGGAGTATGGAGGCCTGGATTTAGACTAATCACAGTGATAATGAGTGAGTTACCTGTGAGTGCCACTATAAAAAGTCCTAAGAAGAGGCTGAAGATGAGGATCTGTACCTGAGGATTTTCAGAGAAACTTTGCAAGATGAACTCAGCCACTGATGAATGATTATTTGATGCCATATGAGAATGCTGTCAGGTTTTCTTTTGTCAGTGTATGCCCACAAAATCCAACCAACAATAGATTATTTTGTTCACTAAAGAGATAAAATGAAGATCTGAATTAAAATTATGCAAAGTAAAATCCTTTGATGTACTAAAATCAAATTTGGACAAAGTCAGCTAACTGTATTTCACCAGAAATAGAGAAACATTATTTGGTTATTGAGATCTCTTCTCAATGAATTCATTCTCCCCCCTGACTTAAATGAAACACACACACACACATTTTCAATATTATCATTATCATCTTCCGTCAGGGAAATCATACTTTTTTTCATCTGACATTTTACAGAACCTTCAATGCTCTTGTTTAAAGTTTCCCTTACCCCTCCAGCCATGAGGTGAGCCCAACTAAGTTTCATGGTATAATTCATTTGTTTGAGTCTGGGGTGTGAGGGTTGGCCATAATTGGGAATTCTCTGAACTATTACAGGCCAAAGACAAAATTGCCGCTCAAGATAGCGGTAGTGGGGGTGCATGCCTGGATAGTGTTGGAAAGTAATGCTGTACCTATAATGGAAACTGGATAAGAACCAGGATCAGAAACAGAATCCAAGCATCATACAAAGAGATTTAGCCCAAGGTTAAGCAGTTAGGTGTACAGTGGATACAGAGCTGATTAGTAATACCTAAATTCAAATATAGCACCAGACATTTATTAGTTATTTGACTTGTGTAAGTTGATTAATCTCTGCTATTATGATCACTCTCATTTAAACACTTAGTTTCTTCATAAATATAGCTC
The DNA here is from genome assembly GCA_028646595.1 of Phalanger gymnotis. NCBI lineage: Eukaryota > Metazoa > Chordata > Mammalia > Diprotodontia > Phalangeridae > Phalanger > Phalanger gymnotis. The sequence continues at coordinate 7,978 of JAQQSZ010013545.1, read as the reverse complement.
CCTTTTTGCTTCTCTGTTTAATATATGGATAAAACACAATTTGAACATAGAACTCACTTAGTGTTCTACTCAGGTATTGCTATTTTTATGGCTGTCCATGTGGGACCAGCTCCATCTTTCAGTTTCCTCTAATTTCACCTAAGCTAGACTGCTGCTTCTAAAGCATTCCCCACTATTCATGATAATGATCCTTTAGAGTGGCAGAAATTTACATTTCCTCTAATCAATCTGAGTAACAGAAAAGAATCTTTAAATATTGTTTATCAACATTCACTCTGAAGTAATTGTAAATGTGATCTATATAATCAAATTCAATTTTACCCCCAAGGATTTTCTTGTGCCATTCTCAGGTTGATTAGTTTCACTTTTTCCTACTTTTTCTTGGTGATGTACTCAGTGATGTCTCAGTGTGTGACATGATACTTTTTACGTGTAAGTTGAACCTATTGTTTTACCTGCAAAATGAACCCGTTATAACTGAAATGTGCACATTTCAATACCAGCAATACCACTCCTAGGGTTGTATCCCAAAGAGATCACACAAGTGGGAAAAGGACCCATATGTACAAAAATATTTATAGCGGCTCTTTTTGTAGCAGCTAAGAATTGGAAATCAAAGGGATGTCCATCAATTGGGAAATGACTGAACAAGCTGTGGTATATGAAGGTAATGGAATACTATTGTGCTATAAGAAATGGGGATGATACAGACTTCATAACAACCTGGAAAAACCTACACCATATAATGCTGAGTGAGCAGAGCAGAGCCAGGAGAACATTATACACAACCACAGATATATGGATTCTGTGATGACTAACCTGACAGACTTTGCTCTTCTCAGCAACACAATATGCAGAGACAGCTCCAAGGGACTCACTATAGAGAGTGCTATCTACATCCAGAGAAGGAACTATGGAGTATGAATGCAGATCGAGGCACACTTCATGCTCGCCTTTTTCTCACCCCCTTTTTTTTCTCTTTTGTATTTGTTGTTGGGTTGTGTTTTTGGTTTTATTTTTGGTTCTGTTTCTTCTTTCTCATGATTCATTCCATTGGTCATAATTCTTCTCCACAACTTGACTAGTGTGTAAACTAATTCAATGCCAAGTTATACATGGAAGTTATATGGGATTCCACGCCATCTTGTGGAGGGAGGTGGGGAGGAAGGAAAGAAAATCTGGAACTCAAAATTATGTAGAATGGTGTGTTACAAACTAAAAATAAAAATTAAAAAAAATAAAATCTCCCCTTGCATAGGAAGCCTTTATTAATGCCCTTCAAAAAAAAAAAGAAAAAGGATTTCATACACATCCTTTCATTTGGTCTGAATGGCAACCCCATGATGTAGATAGGACATATATTATTATTCTCATTTTGAACCTACAGATACTTGAGGAACAGGGTGGTAAGTGACAATTTACTGCCTTTTGACCTTAGGCAAGTGACTTTCATTGTTTATCCTCTATTCCCACCCCCATCCTGTAAAAAGAGAAGGTTGGACCTGTAAGAAGATATAAGATATAAGGGCTTAAAGATAATCTATGAACATCATTGCCACTCCGAATTTAGGACGCTTAACTAACTCAAACGCTCACAGACAATGACAGAGCTGGGTATAGATTCTAGGTTTTGTGACTCAGTTTCCCAACTCTTAATTCAGTGCCCTCAAGATGTCTTTCCTGCATGCAATTAGTCTTAAAAGGATCATTTTTGTTTTGTTTTTGTTTTTTCTCAATTGGAAATGCCTGTAGTTTGTCTTCCCCCATTAGGATATAAGTTCCTTGATAGAGGAGGCTTTGTTTTTTCTATTTGTATTTGTATTCTCATCCCTTCACACAGTGTCTGGCACATTGTAATCTCTTAAAAATGCTTATAAATTTGACTTGCTGACTTTACTTTTGTACCATCTGTTATGGGCAAGCACATCAGCTATGGCAACTCCTCGGTACCAAAAAGACAACACAATCACAAATATGTTCATGGTGCTTTTATAAATGAAAACGTTAGTGCAGACTATATTCTGTTTTGAAAATGGCAACTTTCCTGTCCAGGAAATGCTTCTAAAGGTGTATCAATGTCAAGTCATCGCTCACTGACGAGTAAGTCCTAGTTCCCTTCCACTTATTCCCTTCCCTTAAGACACACAGCACACTCTGTCTTCACAATTCCTATCTCCATAGTCCCAAAGTATTAGATTCAGTTGAGAAGGGAGATTAGACATTTGAGGAACGATTTAAAATTGACCAGCCTGGTGAGTTTCCAAGACAATCAATTTTCAAGACAAAGGAGTAGGTTGCTTTGGTGTCACCATCTATGATGAAGCAATGCAAATGGTGAAGGGAGGAGAATGTGTGTTTGTAGTAATTGGCTTTTTTGTCACTTCTTACTTCTTACTCCTCATCCTACTTATCCAATCACCATCTCTGGATCCATCTCTTCCCATTGTCCACACCAAGGAAGACCTAAGGAATTAGCTAAAAGCAAGAATGTTAAACATATAAATGCAGAAGGGCCCATTCTATGCTTCTTGTAGTTGCTAGATTGAAACAAATTATATTACTTACTGAACAAAAATTTAGGAAGGAAAAGTTAACAAGTTCTCTATCATAACACCCTGACAAGGAAGAAGCAGCAGGTTCTGGAAATTCTCAGGTTATATCTCTGCTAATAAAAGAAGTAAGATTTTGAAGAAATCTATCCACCTATGTAAAAGAAAGCGTTATACAATCTTTCTTTTCATCCTCACAGAGTCCTGCAAAACATAGGACAGATGTAGTTATCTTCACTTTGGAAATGAGAAATCAGTCTTACAGAGCTCAACAGTCTTGTCTGACAATGGAAATAAGTGGCAAAGCTAGAGCCTTTTGATTCTAAGTTCTAATCAGATCAGTGTCTAATCTAATTAGATCTCATCTGATCTATTAAACTGTAATTCTATTCAGATCTTTCTTTTTCCAAGTTCAATTCTCTTTCTACTATGCCATGTTGTCGTTTTGAAATAAGGGATTGACATACTGGCCTGATTGTATGATCCCAAAGAGGAGGATCACTTAACTGCAAGGCAGTAATCACCCATATCTGACTGAAGCCAGATAATTTTTTTTTAAAAAAATTGTTAGTAATAGATGATCTATGTAATACATAAAGATATAAATGTGGTGTATATTTATACCCAATGTATAAGTATAAATGCATTGTACATGTATATGTAGTATAAATATTTATATGCATCTATTTTATTGTTTTATTATATGTCCTATCTTATGCTATCCTATGCTATTCTATGCTATCCTATCCTATCCTATTCTATTGTATTCTAGCCTAGTCTATTATGTGTCTTCATAAAGGAAATTACTAAGTTTTAAAGGATGACATATAGTATACTCTTCATATCAAAACCACATAGAACAAAATTTCTTTCATGATGATTTCAAAATGTTAGGAGCTTACAATATATTAATTCCATGAATTCATATATGATTCATGAGGCAGTGCAGAATGGTAGACAGTAGGCTGGCCAACATGCCTGGAAGAACTGGAGTTAAGTCCTACCTGTGACAAGTTTTTGAATTGGTGAGGGATTCAATGCTTATTACCCTAGGCAGCTAAGACAACAAGTTACCGCATGTGCCAAACTTCGTCATTGAAATGAATTTCTATTCTAAATGCTACCTACTGCCACGAAATTATTGGTCTGGACAATAGTAGTAGGAGTAGGAATAGAAGTAGGAGTAATAGTAGTGGTGGCAGCGGTGGTGGTAATAACAAATTATGGTTAAGCAAATGCCTGAAGATAAAGAATTTCTTGAACCTGATTCTTTGATTCAGTCACAAAATTTAAAATGAAATTTTAAAAGGAAATACAGAAATAACACTTCAGATTCTTATCAATAATTATCTTTCCTATTTTATTGAAAACTCTCTGTCTCTGCTTGTCTCTCCTGTCCCTAACTCCTTTTCTATGTCCATCTCTCTCTCTCTCTCTCTCTCTCTCTCTCTCTCTCTCTCTCTCTCTCTCTCTCTCTCTCTCTCCTCCCATCCTACATTTAACAATTACATAAATGTAAATGGATCTATCACAAAAATATAAATACACTTGAATTTTAAACATGCATTTTTTTAACTTTCCCTGCTATCGGGATCAGTTTTTTCATCTTATAACAAAGGAGGCACTATTTTTCATTTTTTAGCAAACTTACCTTTTTCTGGTTGAAGGTAATAACTGGAAGATTCTTTTTTTTTCTAGAAAACCTTTAGTCCGCATTAGTTTGTGTGTTCATTGCTCTATAAGAAGGGCTGGAACAAGGATTCAGCTGGGCGCAGTCCTTTTCCAAAGGTCAGCTAAAGAGAGCCCTGGGAAATTCTGTCATCTTAGCCCCTAGAGGAACAATTAAACTATGATTTTTCTTGGATTACATTGAAGCTATGACACTATAATCCCAGGCAAAAGAAAATGCAAGTGCTAAGTTTCCTTTGGTGTACATGGCACTAAGCAACTGATGTGACTGCTGTTTTGAGGTTTATTTTTCCACTAGTGAATTAACAAAATGAATTGACTATAATAATGAGATGTTGGGGTCTTCAATAGACAAGTCTCTAAGACATGCCAAGGGAACTCACACTATTATGACTTTTTTTCCACCTTAGAAAATAAAACAAAAACAGAGTAGGATATAATAACAACAATGAAGCTCAAGATCCCTAAAAAACAGATAAGTAGACCACCAGAAGCTTGCAAGTTAGCCTTTATATACTAAGACAAACCTGCCTGCTATAAAAGCAAACCTCAAGCCATTCTTGAATATTCAAGAAATCTGTGGTGGAAGTGGAGCATCAGTAGAGATAGAACTGTTGCCTAAAACTGCCTGAATATAACTTTAATTTCTAAGTGCTCAAGAATAAGATTCTTAATAGGAGCTGCTCGATCAAGTATTCAAAATCTCCAAATTATTTGAAAAAAAAACTTTTCAAAACATGGAGATGAGACTTAGAAGAGGTTAAAACCTTATGACAAAAGGGTTATGTGAATGTCACCTATATCATCCTGTCTACTCCTGGAGATGTTCTAAAGTTCATTTAACTGATGGCTCAGAAGAGTAGAGTACATTATTCAATCACAAAAAGCACTCATTTTCTCTGCCTGCGCCAAGGTCCCTAATATGTTAAATAGGAAAGAATAATAACAATATAATGACTTGGACTTTTCTATCTGCATTCCATCAAGAGAGATAATGAAATGGTAATGATGATAATGATAGTGATAACATCTTTTGCTTAGATGCAAAGCTTATCTCGTCATTATATTTTGTTTAGTCACTTTTCAGTTTTGTCCAACTCTTTGTGACCCAATTTGGGGTTTTCTTGGAAAAGATAATGGAGTAGTTTGCCATTTTCTTCTCCAGTTTCTCTTACAGATGAGGAACTGAGTCAAAAAGGGTTAAGTATTTGCCAAGGAAGGGGGAAAAGTACTTATTCTGCCTTTATCATTGAGTTGTCGGAAGTATTAAATGAAGGAAACCAGTCTCCCAAGCATTCCCTTTTTTCTGGGCAAGCAACCTTTCAATGAAAGTACTCAGTCCCATTTTATCAGTGGACAAATGGAGGCAGAGAGATGTTCAAAAGCATGCATTAAGTTACAAAGTAATTGAGTGGTAAAGCTTTGATTCTGGTACAGGTTTTATGTCTCCATATTCAGGAACATTTTCACTGTACCAGGCCATCTCCTTTAAAAATTGAAAATGTTTTACAATACTATACATTATGTTCCTTCTATATGAAGGTTGTTATTATTTTTAATTATTATTATGCTTTCTAATTGTATAAAGGAATGCATAGTTCATTTGGTTAATATATCCCCAATTTATTTCTATAAAGAAGATTTTGTATTTTTATTCATAAATTCAGGTAGGTAGGGCTGAAGGAGAGCTTCAAGTTTGATTCTTGGCAAATACGATCACAAAGATTTTACTTTCTGTAATTTTTAAGGGAATTTCATTTTCCATCTCCCCCTGCTGGAGTTTGTTGGCAATATACATACATGCTGATGACTTATGGGACTTTATTTTTCAAATCTAACGGTTGTTTGTTGTCCTATATTCTCAAAGAAGACCAAAATGACATCAATATGCTTAAGTTAAAATGCAATGTGTCCAACTGTGGCTGATCAGGCCAATACGAGCTCAGCATGCTCTACCACAAGTCAGCAGAAATAGTCCATGTGAGCATTTGATCCTCCAAATTTGCACATCTTGCATTTCCTTTGAGCTGTTTCAATTATACTTTGCTCATGGACTGTAGCACCTTCTCTGGGGTGGGCATGCCATGCTGAGTGGTCCTCTGTCTCCCACAATGCACAATCAATTCCAAAGTTCTTGAGAGAGATATTGAGAGTGTCCTTGAATCACTTCTTCTTCCCATCATATGAATGCTTGCCCTGTCGGAGTTCTCCATAAAAATAGTATTTTTGGCAAGCATACATTTTGCATTTCAACAACATGGCCAGCCCAGCAGAGTTGCATTGTGTGAAACACAGTTGGAATGGTTGGCAGATTAGTTCAAGTAAGGGCCTCAGTGTCTGGTACCTTATTCTGCCAGGTGATCTTCAGAATCTTCCTAAAACAATTCAAATGGAAGCAATTCAATTTCCTGGCAGGGCACTGGTAGACAGTACAGGTTTCATAGGCATACAACAATGAGGTCAGCACCACAGCAATAAATATTTATTAAACACCTCTTATGTACCAGGCATTGTGATAAGTACTGGGGATACAATTAATTAAAAAGAAAGAAAGACAGTCCTAACCCTCAAAGAGCTTAAAACTAATGGGAAGAGACAACACAAAAGAAGGCATAAAATGGGTGGGAGGGACACTGAGAGGTGCCCAGCACAAGGACATCTTTTTTTTTCTCTGCAGTTCAAAAGCAGGCAGAGCAGCAGCTGCAAAGTGGAGTGCTCAGAAAATTCAGTTTTTGCTCTCTACAAAGGAAGGCAATGGGAGGGGTTTTGTATTCTACCTTCCAGTCTTCCAATCAGAGAGGAGAGGAAGCAGAGAGATGAGATGTCAATCACAGCATGATTTAATTGCATGGTGATGAGATTATTAGTGATGACGTTAACCTGGGAGCAGCATCTAGTTCCATGGAGTTAAAAAAAAAACCAGGCAGAGTAGAGGATGCCAAGTGCACTTCAAAGCCTGAAATGTCACTAAAATTGTTAATTGTTTCAATTAATTTTTAGTTCAGAATTTTCTTTTTTAATTTTTTTTTATTTTTTTGTTTGCGACTCATGGTTCTACATAATTTTGAGTTCCAGATTTTCTTCCCTCCCTCCCCGTCTACCTCCCCAAGATGGCATGGAATCCCATATAGCTTTCATGTATAACTTGGCATTGAATTAATTTACACACTAGTCAAGTTGTGGAGAAGAATTATGACCAATGGAATGAATCATGAGAAAGAAGAAATAGAACCAAAAAAAAACCCCACAACCCAACAACTAATACAAAAGAGAGAAAAAAAGGGGGGTGGAGAAAAAGATGAGCATGAAGTGTGCCTCAATCTGCATTCATACTTCATAGTTACTTCTCTAGATGTAGACAGTACTCTCCATCATGAGTCCTTTGGAGCTGTCTCTGCATATTGTGTTGCTGAGAAGAGCAAAGTCTGTCAGGGTTAGTCATCACAGAATCCATATATCTGTGGTTATGTATAATGTTCTCCTGGCTCTGCTCCGCTCACTCAGGATTATGTCATGTAGGTTCTTCCAGGTTGTTATGAAGTCTGTATCATCCCCATTTCTTATAGCACAATAGTATTCCATTACCTTCATATACCACAGCTTGGAGCAAGTGGAAGCACAATAGTATTCCATTACCTTCATATGCCGCAGCTTGTTCAGCCATTCCCCAATTGATATCCGTTTGATTTCCAATTCTTAGCTACTACAAAAAGAGCCGCTATAAATATTTTTGTACATAT
>JAQQSZ010013544.1:0-11729 GCA_028646595.1 Phalanger gymnotis | reverse complement strand
AGATGAAGAGCAAATTTAATTTTCAAATATAAGTCTCAAGAAAAGCATAAAAAGGTAAACAGGAAAGGGAAATAATAAAGAACTTAATAATGTTAAGCTGCTTTCATTCCTACATGAGAATATGATATTTGAAACTCATAAGAACTTTCTCATTATTAGGTTTGTTAGAAGTAGTATATATAGACAGAAGGCACAGACATGGGTTGAATATGAAGAGATGATTTCCAAAAAAAAAAAAATGAAATTAAGGGTTGAGGGAGGAATGTACTGGGTGAAAGACAGGGGTAGAATGGGATAAATTATTTCACATAAAAGAAACAAGAAAAAGATTTTACAGTGGAGAGGAAAGGGGAGTGAGGAAGAGTGAACCTTGCTCTCATCAGAATTGGCTCAAACAGGGAATAACATACACACTCAATTGGGTACAGAAATCTATCATTCTATACAGGAAAATTGGAGGGGAAGGAGATAAAAGAAGGGGCAGTGATAGAAGGGAGGGCTGACAGGGAGCAAAACATTTTTGTGGAGGGAGTGGGGGAAAGGAGAGAAAAAAATAGAAAAAAAATGGAGGGGTAGGATGGAGGGAAATGCAATTAGCAATAGTAAGTGTGAAAAAATTGATGCAGTTTTCTCTGATGAAGGCATCATTTCTCAAAACTATAGAGAAATGAGTCAAACTCATAAAAATAACAACCATTTCCCTATAGATAAATTATCGAAATATATGATCAGTTTTCAGATGAAGTATTTGAAGCTATCTAAAGCCATATGAAAAAATGCTCTCACTATTGATTGGAGAAATGCAAATTAAAATAATTCTGTGGTACTACCTCATGCCTATTAGATTGGCTAATAGGACAGAAAAGGATAATGAGAAAAGTTGGAGGGGATGTGGGGAAAAATTAGACATTAAGGCACTGTTGGTGGAGTTGTGAACTGATTCAACCATTCTGCAGTATAGAGCAATTTGGAACTATTCCCAAAGGGCCATAAAACCATGCATACCCTTTGACCTACCAATGTCACTACTGGGCCTGTATCCCAAGAGAGATTTTTTTAAAAAAGAAAAATAACATATATATAATATGCATATATGTACATATAAAAAAACATTTATAGCAGTTCTTTTCTGGGAGTCAAGAATTAGACATTGAAGGTATGCCCATCAATTGGAGAATGGCTGAACAAGTTGCAGTGTATGATTATGATGGAATATTGTTGTAATATAAGAAATGATGAAAAAGTGATTATGATGGAATATTGTTGTAATATAAGAAATGATGAAAAAAATACTCTCAGAAAAACCTGGAAAGTCTTGCATAACCTGATACAAAGTGAAATGTACTGTGTACAAAGTAATAGCAATATTGTAAGATGATCAGCTGTGAATAACTAAAATATTCTTTGGAGTACAGAAATCCAACACAACTTGGAAGGACTTATGGTGAAAAATTCTATCCACTCACAGAGAAATAGAAGATGGGGTGTTAATACAGATGGAAGCTTACTCCTTTTTTTGTTTTTTACTTTCTTTATTTTTCTTGAGGTTTTTTTGTCATTTTTTTGCCGATGTTTTCTTTCACATCATGACTGTTATTGAAATGTTTTGCATGACTATACATGTTTAACTTATATCAAATTGCTTGCTTTTTCAATGAAAGTCTGGGGATGGGGAGGGAGGAAGAGAGAGAATTTGGAGCTCACAGTTTTAAAAACTCATGTTAAATTTTGTTTTTACATGTAACTAGGGAAAAATAAAATACTAAATAAATATATTTTAAAAAAAGGAAATATCCATAATCTAGCAAACCAATTTTCCATTATTGGCTATGTCAAAAAACGTGTTTCTCTTCCTGCTTATTTGATCCTTTACCTCTTGACAAAGAGGAAATTATTTACTTCTCATTCTTCATGTTATATTCTCTTAGTCAGGAGGTAAGTAGTGTTAATCTTCATAAATCTGTTGGGGATCAATGGGGAGTCATTGAATTTATCAACTTCATAAGTTTCTCAAGGTTGAACTTTTACACTGTTGTTGCATGGTATAAATTGTTCCTTTTTATTTATTTCATTTTTCATCAGTTCTTAAGTTTTCCCATGTTTCTTTAAAACTCGTACCTTCTTCATTTCTCATGAAATGAAGATATTCCACTATATTAATGAAAATCAAAGTTCAATTATTTCTATTTCTTTTTTACTCCATAAACTTCCTTTCCAGTCTATTTTGCTCCTTTCTATACTCTTTATTTCTCTCTCTCATATTTCTTCTATGAAAGAAAATGAATCATAGACCACCTTATCATCAGAAGGGTAAGATGAGTAGGGATCTTGCTATACCATATGCTCTTCTATTTCCATGGGGTGATTTTCCACTTTTTCTGGCTATTAGGAACTGATGGAAAGATATTTAAAACAACAGCAACAACAACAGGGCTTGCACCACTAGCCTTTGTTGCACTTTTAGAAATTTCAACTTTGTTAGGGGAAGAGCTAACACAAACACTCTGTTTTATCAGGTTCAGTTTTGGGATAAATGATGCACTCACAAGTCTTTGAAATGTTAACAAAAAGTTTATTTTTTTCTAACACAGTAAGGATATAGAACAAGTTGGAAATTTGAAAGAATGTGTTAGAGAATGTGGTATGAAGTGATGCCCTTGAAAATGAAATAAGATACATTCTTCCTTGAGAAGACAATGCTGTACAGTTGAGTAGAAAAATGTGTCCTCAAAGGAATCAGTGTACATTGAATTTCCATATAGTAATCCAGCGTATCAATTTTAATTGGTTTAAAAAATGGTATTTTTAGGGTCCTTAAGAGTAGGAATTTTTTCCCTTCATATTCCCAGGACTAATTACAAGATTGTTCACATAGCATGTGCTTAACAAAAATGTTTAAATTGCTGTCTGGATTTTTCTCAGAATCTTCATTGCTCTACAACAAGATTTTTGAGCAGGCCAGGATGACACCACAAGTTTCTGAGTGACAACCGGACCTTCACTGAAGATAACCCCTAGAGTTCTCTGATAAGATTTCTACCAAGGGACTTCTTCAGTGAGGGATCACTGCTCCAGGACCTCAACACCCTTCCAAAATTCATCTAGACTGCTCGGAGGAGGCAAGAGGACTTTGATAGAGGAATTAAGGAGATGTTTATTGTTGCTTGGATTCAGGGGAAATGCTTCCATTTTGAATAAAACTTCCTCAGTCCATTATGGAGACCAATTTCAGTAAGCCAGAAGAGTTCCTCTTGGGAAAGTTGATTGTAGCCTGGGATCTGGGAAACTTCTCATTCAAAAGAAGATGTCTAGAAATAAAACTCTCAATTTATCTAAAGATTAGTCTAAGATTTATAAAAATCGTGATGTGTTCCTAATTTGTTCTGAAGAAGAGACCTTTGATTATGGCAGATTAAAGGCTTTGTGATTGTTTTTAGAAAAGTCTACACCTAAACAAATAAATTATTATTACTATTGGGCTGTTCTTATGTGTGTGCCCCTTGACTCTCTTTTAAAAGTATGCCTCCACTTTGCTGCCTCCATCTTCTCTTCATCCGTCTTTTCCTTCCCACCTTTACAATCCACCCTCTACTAAAACTTTGTCTTCACCTGACCCCAGTTCCATACACCTTTTGCTTTTGCCTATGCTAGCTCCCAGAGGTGTGTGATGGATGATTCAGGTATGGGTCTGCCATCCTTTAAAACTTCTGATTTGGCCATTTTACAATCAAAAACCCTTTGGTTTGATGAAGATCCTGGAGAATAATGAGAAAATGCCAGGCTGTTATTAGAGATCATAACCCCACTTAGGGAGATATACATATCATTCATTTAGTTTCTGCTTGAGAGTCTGATAGTTTCTACTTTTTGAAGCAACTAACGGAGAGAGGTCATAAGTTCTTTGAAGGTAAATTTTGTTGGTGCAAGCCTGAAGTTGAATATTTCAGCTTTCTATTAAGCAAAACTCCATATGGATCTTCCCCAAAAAGATCTCAGTCCTCCAGAACCTTGGATTCTCAAGCACTAAACACCAGATAGATACTATTCTGGAAGCTATTGGCTACTATAGGCAGTAGGTGCCTCTTTTAGTGAAATCAAAAAAGCCTGGGTTGAGTTGATGAGAAGAGACATTCCTGAATCTCTGGTCCTAGGCAAACAATACCAGATCATGCTGACCATTTTGAAGGTAGCCTTTCTCTGGGCCCCTATACTTGGCTTCCTTGACTGAGAAGTCATTCTCCTTGTTTGTACATGAATAGAACGGGGTGGGGGGTGCATCTGATGTCCTCACTTAACTCCTGGGCCCTAATCATAGACCAATTGGGTACTTTTCCATCTTACAGAACTGTGTGGCTAGAGGTGCAGTCCTGCTCTCCATGTTGCAGTGGCAACAGCCACCTTAATTGACAAGATTCATGACCTCATTATTAGCAACCATTCGATTGTCCTTTGCCCCACATGAACTGTAGGCCCTTTTATTCTTCCATCAGACTCAGGTCTTTTCTAACCAGAGTCTGGCCGATACCAGGTACTCTTCTTGCTCGCAAATGAGAATAATACTTTAAAAAGACACAGTATCTTTTAACCAGTGTCTCTTCTTCCTGATTTGCTTGTGGGATATAAAGTGGAGTCACCCTTGCATGACTCTAACAGCAGAGTGTACCTGACTGAGCAACCTAAAGAGATTTCGATGACAGCATACTAGAGTGCCCTGAGCTAATGTTCTACATGGATGGTTCCTCATTTGTGAAGAATGGGCAGCTCCATACAAGGGCTATCCTTTTGTTTCAAATCAAGAAAACAACTGGTCATTCCAATTAACCGCTCCATCAGTGCTTATACTGCCATATTTATAGTCTTAGGCAAGTCCTACAATTTGGCAAAAGGGAAATCTGTTAACATCTACATGACTCTTGAGCATCCCAATAGAAAACATTTCCCCAAATTATTTCTCTCTTTCAAATGATTCTGGGGATTAAGTAGGTACCTTTAAGAATGGCCACACCTTCTCTTAGGGACAATTTTAAGAGTCATAGAATGTGTCTGAGAAATAATTTAGTGATGTAGTCCAAGAAAAAAAAAAGAAAACAGGAGTGCAGATTCTAAATTACCTACTATAACATTATAAAATATGTGTATTCACACATATATGTGCATGTATATTTGTATATGTGTGTGTATACACACACATATAAATTTATATATGCATGTGTTTGTATGTCAAGTTGGGAATGGATATGCAAGGGCAGCTAATTAAGCTAATTGGTAAATTCCTATATCTTAGACAAATGCTACAGAGGAAAATGAGCTAGACCTTGACATTAGTGACAGGAAGAGAATCAAATGTATTTTATTTTGGAAAGTGCAATTAGTACTTTCAGTCATTCCAAACTGCTCACTGAAAATGATATCTTAAAGATTATTTCTCTGATGCTATGCAGGTATGATTCATGAAAGTCGTGTTCCCAATAGAATAAGTTACCCATTTTACAAAGGAAATAAAAGTTTGATGTTTGTAAGTAGGTTGTAGCATATTGTCAATTTTGTTTTATATGAGCAAGAGTTGGTATAAGAGAAAATATTTGGTGCATTGGTAGAAGGTAAATTGGACTGGTCCTTTACTGAGAATAAGAAATTTCTTCCAGAATTCTACATTAGAACACAGAGAAAATTCATTACAGAGAAAATGGACACTCCTGAACACACAAAGTAGACCTTATATGGAGGATTTGTGGAAAGACATGCATAAGAATTTTATTGTTATTCTGTCAATAAGCTTTATTAAGGGCATAGTACATGTCAAATAGTGTGATAAGCACTGGGGATACAAAGAAAAGCAGAAATGGTCATTGCCTTCAAAGATTTTGCATTCTAATGGAGAATATAACATGTAAATTACTACATACTAAAAAGATACATATAGACAGAAGGGAGGTACTCAGAGTGGGAGATACTAACAGGTGGTACTACCAGAAAAGGCTTCCTGAAGAAGACAAGATTTAATCTATGAACTAAAGAAAGCTTGGGGAAAAGCAGAGGTGAGATGTCAGAATATCACAGCTACAAAGTACAGGTATGGAAAGACACTATGTTTGGAAACAAAAAGAACAATATTGTCATCAGCATTATACAGCACTTTTTATTTTTTCAGGGCAATTTTCTTTCTCACTCATTTATTTTGTGTTTTGGAGTATCATCTCATCAAAGTCATCTTATATCCACACCCTTAGTCTATATATACTCCCTCTAATTTCTCTTATAATAATAAAGTTCTTGAGTTACAAATATCTTGCCATATTAAAATAAAAAAGTTAAACCTTATTGAATTTCTTATGTTTTCTCTTTATTGTTTCCTTTTTACCTTTTTATGTTTCCCTTGTGTCTTGTATTTGGAGGTCAAATTTTTATTCAGCTCTGGTATTTTAATTAGAAATACTTTAAAGTGCTCCAGTTCGTTAAATGTCCACTATTTTCACTGAAAGATTATATTCAATTTTGCTGGGTAGGTGATACTCGGTTATAAACCTAACACCTTTGCCTTCCAGTATAGCATATTTGAATCCCTGTGGTTCTTTAATGTGGAAGCTGCCAAATCCTGTGTAATCCTGATTGTAGCTCCCCATTATTTGAATTGTTTCTCTTTGGCTGCTTGCCTAGTCTTCCAGTGAGCTCTGGAATTTGGCTGTGATGTTGCTGGGAGTTTTCATTTGGGAATCTCTTTCAGGCAGTGATTGATGATTCTTTTCATTTCTATTTTGCACTCTGGTTCTAATATATTAATATATCTGGGCAGGTTATAAATCCTAAGGAAAGGGAAAATAAAACTTTATTTTTTTTGGCCAGGAATGGGATATTCAATTAACAGAAAGGAAAAGAATAAGCAAGGGAAAAAAGCAGAGTGTGAAAAAACAATAATGTGTTTGTTTTTTGTTCATTTTATCTACATATCATACATATCTACATGACTTGGTGTTTTTAGGTGAGAGTTCTGCCTTCTTCCTCTGGTCCTGGCTCTGGTCCTGCCTTCTTCCATGCTTTTTGTGCTGGGCCTCAGAGTCTTACTGCTGGCTTTCACTTGGTTTCAGGGCTTAGCTGCTTGCTTTCACTGGAGGTTATACTGGAGTGTGGGGCCTCCCCTGGGTATGGGGTTAGATACTGTCCTGCCCCAGGGGTAGGGCTCTACTGCTGGTTTGCTATGAAAATAGGGTGTCTCTGCTGGCAGGTACTACAAACAGGTTCTCACTGTTCACAAGCCTCACAATGGGGCTTCACTATTGGTCAACAATGGAGTCAATATCTCATTGGTGGCTTGTGCTGAGGGTGGGGTCATTGGGTGGGGTCTTGCTGCTCTACACAACCAGCTCACTTGTCCAAAGGGCTACTGGTTTGCAGGAGGTTAGGAGTAGGCTGGTGGATTGCCCCAGGCTTGGAGCTCTGCTTCAGGCCCCCTGCTGTAAGGCTGGCTGCTGCTCCTGCCATTACTGCTACTGTTGGATCTCAACCCCCTCTTATCCAATGAGACAGATTTTTTCCTGCTGTACTGCTTCCCTGCTTCTATATCAATTCTGAGATTGTTTTCTAGTTGTATGGAGGGGAATTTGGGAAGGCTTCAGAGGCTTTCTTACTCACTTCTCTACCTTTATCTCAACTGATTTATTAACCTTATTTTCTTCTCTAAGCAATGTAAATGACAGTGAAATAAAAGGAGGGATGTTGACTAACTTTTCCCTGGGTGGCTTTTGGTTCTTTATCTTACCACTCACTGATATTTTAATATCACTTCTTTTATAGAAGAAATTTTACCAAAGTAAATAAATGAAGTATGTGAAATTATTGCCCTGAAAGCACTTGTCTTTAAATACCTTCAACTGTCTTCAATTTTTATTAGGTATCTTGTCCCAGTATTCCCAAGAGTGCCAGTATGAAATCTATTGTATTATAAACTTTGTCCAAGTACCTTCCAAGACTCTGGATTCATATAATTTTCTTTTATTCCGTGGAGCCAGACCCAAAATGTTTCTTTCTTGGGCTCATATAAACCGATCACAAAGTTCGACTTGTTTTATTATTTTAAAAATAAAGACTTGGTATATGTCTTGCTTAATTTCCCCAAATGTAACTAAGATAGTTCCCAAATCATACACAGGCACTTGGTGTGTACAATGTATGTCTTATGAGACAGCCTTTATTTAACCCAAAAAGAAAAATTTCAAGTCCTCACAGATGCCCACAAAAACAATAAAACCTCTTAATGCATGCAAATAATCCATTGCCTACCCATAGGAAATTAACAAAGTCCAGGGGCTGCTGAATAGTCTCTCCCTTTCATGAAAAACTTTCACTATCTATGCAATATCAACAATATTGGCAAATATTGGTTAGGTCCAGGTATCATGCACATCAATAATATGGTTCCAGGTTGTGACAACCTCATTGGTGATCACCTTCTTTCTTCCAGGAACATGATGATCAGAAATTCTTGTCCCTCTAGGAGGCTTGTTCCTGAACTTTTGAATCTAGGAACTCTTACATAAAGGAAGTATCCACAGTTTAATCTCACACTGGATCAAATCCACCCTTGTAATTTCTCTACTTAGATTACATGAAAGCATGTCTATCTTTACAATTGACTTATACCAAAACTCAATTACCCAGATGCTTGGGCAAGAAAAGTATTTCTAAAGGAAATTTAGTCTTTCACCTGTGTCTAGAAAAAGAAATAAAAAAGCAGAAGTCATGAGGAACTTGAGGTGCAGGACCTTCAAGCCACTAGTATAAGCACATGCAGTTTGTCATGTGTTTCTTTTGAAAGTCACATTTAATTGTTGGCATTTGGGAAAAGAAGAGGGGACAGAGGAAGAAATTTCATCCCTTACCCCGTAAAATAGAGATTTACTCTGCTGGGCCCCAGTATGGGAGTACAAAGAGAGAGTGATCAGTGTGATTTATTGCCTTTGTTTAGATCACAGAAAAGGGGTAGATTTTGCAGTAAGGGCCTAATCTCCTGATCTCAACTGGTAATCATGTTGGGGACAAACCCAATCAATGATAATTTAACATTAAAATATTAACATCCTCTATACAAGGCAGCAGTATAGACCTCTACCTCCATGGAGAGTTATCTCTCGAATGACTCCAAAGAACCACAATCTATTATCACTGTATACTATGATCATACACCACCCCCTCCCTGAACCTTGATTGCAATAGAAACCAAGATGTATAAATATATGTTGATAATGGTGGTTTAAAAGTGTGTGAAAAGCAACAATTTTGGAAAACCTTAATTAATCCTGACTTATTAGTTTGTAGCTGTGTGAAGGTGTACAAATTCCATCCCCTGTGAGTCTTAAGTTTTCTCTGTAGCAAAAATGGAAATATTAAATATATTTCTTTCTTTGCTGAATTTTTTGTGGAAAAAAATACTTCATAAATTACAAAGCTTTGTACAAACATAATAGAATATTAGAGTAGTATAAGAGAAGAGAAGTAAACCAGAAACAACAAAGTGGGAAGGAGAAAATTAGAAATAATCAAAAAGTTGGTGACAGAAACTTGTAAGTTTCAGCTCCAAGAAGCATTCAACATTTTGTGACTAGAATGGCTATATATATTCACTATGTGTAGTCATTTTGCATTACTTACTTTCAATGGAATAAAACAATTTATTGTTTCAATGTTCAGCAAAAAAAAAAAAGAGGTAAAAAGAGATAGGAAAAGTTTCTTTAAAAATTCATCATCAATTAAAAGTTTAAGACACCAAATTAAGGTGACAAGCACAGTTCGAAAATGATCATTAAAAAAAAATCTTTGCATGTAAAAAAAAATCCTTTAATAGGGGTATGCATGTGTGAGCAAGGGTTGAACAAATAAAAATAAATTGTCATTTAAATCCAAACCTATGCATTCTGTTTCTGCTTCTATTAAAATTCCTGAAGGAATTGAAGAGAAAAAAAAAGTAATTCTAAATTTAAAAATATTTTGGAAAAAAATATCCACTTGAGAACTAGCATAACCTAAATTTTCCACCTGCCCTACAGGGTCATTGTTCATATAAGTTGTTTGGTTGAAAGAGTACTATGCAAGTTAATTGGTAGTAAGGGGTGGTTTATGATGAAAATTGCCTAAATGGAACTTTGTATATGAAGTTAAAGAGAAGTTAATTAGGAAAACTGTAGTATTTAAGATCTTTAGAGAAAAGTATAATTTCCTTTACTAATAAAAAAAAAAAAGAAATCTCCATCAGAAAATCTCCCTCCTAGTTTGTTTGGCAGGGAAGACTGAGGTTATTGTTAATTTTTGTATTTTCTTTTTCATCTTATTTACACAGTTATTTTAGGGTGCTGATGCATGAAATGATGTTCAATTAAGTTTGTATTAACATAACAAGAGTTATTTACCCTTTTCAGTTCAGTGTTTAAGTTTCAGACCTATATTTTTTCATTGATATAAGGTTTTATATTTAATTTTATTTCTTTTTTTTTTTTTTGCAGGGGGGGAAAGCAGGGCAATTGAGGTTAAGTGACTTGTCCAAGGTCACACAGCTAGTAAGTATGTCAAGTGTCTGAGGACGCATTTGAACTCTGGTCCTCCTGACTCCAGGGTCAGTTTTCTACTCATTGTGCCACCTAGGTGTCCCATTTAATTCTATTTCTAAAGAAAAGGAGAGAGAAAAGAGAAGGAAGGGATTCTGAATAACTAAGTACCTTAAGCATCATACACATAAAACTACCAAGGATATTAGGAATTTAAGAATCACAGGATTTTAGTGGTTAAAGAGACCTCATGGGGCATTCAAGGCAATACATTAATGGACAAAAACTTACTATATAATGAAGAAAACAAAGATCCATTTACTTTTTGCTTCAAGACTTCTAGTGAAAGACAATTCACATCAGCTCAGGAGGACTATTCTAATTTTTTCATATCTTAATTTTAAGATGTTTTTTCTTACATTAAAACTGAATTCAGCTATCTGTAATTTCTGTTCATTGCCCCTACATCTTTTCTCTGGGGGCAATCAAAAAAAAAAAGTGAGTACAATCTCTTTTCTACCTCACAATCTTTCAAAAGATTTAAAAATAGGAATTATGCTACCCTCCCACCATCACCACTAAGCCTCCACACCGAAGTTCTTTTATTCTTCAGCTATTTTTACATGACATAATCACAAGGGTTTTTTTTTTATCTTCCTACTTTTTTTTTTTCCTATAGCCACTCTCCGTCACATCAATGTCCCTAAAATTTATCAGCAAGACCTAACCACAATGCTCCAAATACATTCTGACCCAAGAAGAGTACTATGGAAGTATAACCTTTCAAAAGTCCTAGATACTATCCTTCCATTAAAACAAGTTAAAACTACATTGTTTCAGCTCTCCTATCATAATGATTACTTATATTTAGCTTACAAACCACTAACTTTAAATCTTCTGTGTATGTGTGTGTGTACTGCTTTTTCAGTATGCATTCATCATGTTGTATTTTAAGAGTTTATTTTTTAACACAAATATGAATATTTGTATTTATTCCTAATAAGATCATATTTAATTAAATTTCACTCTCGATTTTAACCTTTTGAGAATTTTTAGATCCCAATGACTGAAATATTCTTGCTTGTTGCTTTGCTCTATGTTTCTGAAAATGAGACTTGCATACCATTTACCATTTTGACTAGGCAATGGATATAAGCATTAAATTACATTTAAAAAGTCTAACCTAGGGGGAGG
>JAQQSZ010013543.1:0-11729 GCA_028646595.1 Phalanger gymnotis | reverse complement strand
TATATATATATTATATATATATGATATGTATATATAAATATATATAATATTAAAAAAAATAAAAAATTAATATAAAATAAAAAATTCAATAAACATTTATTTAAAACATACTATGTGCAAGGCACTGCTGTGATGATGAGTATTGCTGTTTTTCAGAAGTATCAGGCTCTTTGTGACCCTATTTGGGGTTTTCTTGGCAAAGATACTAGACTGGTTTGCCATCTCCTTCTCCAGCTCATTTTACAGATAAAGAAACTGAGGTAAACAGAGTTAAGTGACTTGTCCAGGGTCACATAGCTAGTGAGTATTAGAAGATAGATTTGAACTCAGGAAGAGGAGTCTTCATGATTCCAGACATGGCACTCTATCTACTGTAGTGCCCCCTAGCTGCCACTCCTCCACTATTCCTGTGTGAGCAGGGAATGCAACTTGGGTTCCTGATGGCACTCATCTGTGTAGTATGCCTTGAAGTGTGGAGATTGTTTCAGATTGTTATTTCTCCAATAAGTACTTAGACAGGCATTCTTTTCAAGTCATAATTCCAGATCCATGTCACTACCAAATCAGCATAGAGCTTTACAAACGGCTGTGTAACCTGGGAGTTTTCAGTAAATATTGGTTGATGATCAACCTCTCCTGCTCCAGTTTAAAAAAAAAGTAAGCTCTGCATTGATTGTAGAGGGCCTAGACTGACAGAGGAATTTGAATTTCAATTAGGAAGCATAAGAAGTCACAGAAGACCTTTGATCTGAGAAGTAAGATGACCAGTCTGTGTGTAAGGGGCACAGTGTGTGTGTTGTCCATGTAGGTTATGTGTGTCCCCATGGGACTGCCTAGATGTGGGTCAGAGGGAGGCCTGAATGTCTGGAGTCTCTTCCACCTACCCTTCTCCAAGGGAAGACTCCTGCCAAGAGCAGAACAAGAATTTGGGGCCACAGACGAAACACTCTGCTTTCCTCAGAAAGGGGTACTGGGCGAGTATTATTTCTATCTTCCCTCCTAAATATTGCTACTCTTGGGGAGAGAATTTTAAGGCTCAAACTGATCTCTTAATCACTATCCCTTATTAGAGAAGGAGTGTCCTGTGGCGCTTAAAAAGTTCGAGAGGCATAATTTCTGAGTAATTGAATCATTTTATTAATAAGATTGGCGTGTTTATTAATAAAAAGAGGTCAGTGGCCCTTTTAAATGCCAAAGACCTTTCATGGTGGTGGGCTCTCAGTTTATATGCCCTGGGAAGAGCAGGTGTTCCTGAGGGTGGCAATCAACTCTGATGGGTTAACAATTAATGAGGGAATGAATATTACAAGGAGAGGTGGGCTCTGTTACAGTGAGTGTCTTGAAGCACTTGGATCACCCCAGTCTTGGTCATTTTTATGGTCAAACTTATCAATTTCCATATCACTTGTCTGACAAAAGGGAGAATCCACATTTTCCCAGACCTGTCTGAATAAACACAATGAGCAGCAGGAATCTATAGTCTTTGCCCAAGATTTCCCACACTTGTTGATTTCTAGAAGAGGAAGCAGAAAAGGGTGGAAACTTTGGTTCTGATTCAATAATTAGATATTAATACAAGAGAGAAATAATCATTTCTCTCAGTTCCAAACCACACATCTAAGACTTGACTCGCTTCCTACCAAATGCCAGTTATACAAAACTACACATGCAAACAGAAAACAACAGAAATTATATAAATTATATAAATAAGAAAATACCAGACAATATAGAGAGAATGAGCTCTTCCCTTTGGAGTGAGATATCTCAGCTCCATTGAGAGTCTTAGATGTCATCCAACAGTAAATTCCCTGAAGTCACTAGTGTGGTAAGGTGGAGATAAGGACATGAACAGTGCCAGCCCTTCTACATGTTGGCTTCTTTCCAGAGTCTTCTTCTACCTTTAGGAGCCTCTCTCTAAAGAGAATCTAGAATCTGGTATCTTCTCTCTTGAAGCTGCAAGGCTGAAATTGAATTTCTCTTTTCCTAAGCTCTCACCAACTATACCTCCATCACAGGCATGGAAAATGGAGTAATCACTCTCCACCAATGTGTAGAGTCTTATGCAAATGGCTTGAGCCCCTGGTTAAATATGTAACAGAGTCAACCTTGGCCCCTATCAATGTTATTCCCTCAGTTGCAGAAGGTGGTCTCCTGTACTCAGTCCCATTAACCATTAACAGTCAGATTAGCTTTTATGCAGAAATATTTACTTCAGGAGGTATAAAAATAAATATATGTTTATTCCCACATGTAGAAAATCTGGTAATCATCAGAGCAACATGTGGGAAACATAATCATCCTACCCCTTTGCACCACCTCAGTGTCTGGGGAGAGAAGGCAGATTAGAAGTTCATAACTTAGTTCAGTTCCCATAGAGCGCAATTGAATTCCAAACCCCCTCTGAGGCTTGAGTCCCAGGCACCCTGGCTTCTCAGTTGAGCTGGCTAGCTGCAGCATCCCACTGGCAATCCCGGCTCCAAAGTGGTCAGGACTCCCAAGTTCTGTGGAGATCACCTCCAATATTTAAAAGTGAGGAAGACAGGACAGAATAGAAACAATTTCCTCCCCTCCACCCCCCAAACATACACACCGGGGCCTATTGGAAGCAAGTCCTTCCCCTCTGATTGGTTCAATTCCTATCATCTATGCTGTTGGTGAACTGAGATATTGATTCTCTGGACATAGCAGAGGGACCAAAAAGTGAGTGGTAGAAAAAGTATGACTGCTCAGTCTCATAAGTTTTAAAGATGCAGTCAGCCAATCAAAGGAGGTTATTCTCACCCCAAAACCTATGCATCTAAGTCAATAGCAAAACAGAAACTAGATAATATACATAGGAGACTATATACTGGGCAACACAGAGTGAAGGCATTCTCCCACTGGAATCCAGGTTGCTCAGCTCAAACAAGAGAGAGTCCCGCATCTCACCCAAAGAGGAAACTCCCCCAAATCTCTGGTGTAACAAGCTGAGGACAGGGACATGATGAGGACCAATAGCTCCTCTCACGCTAGCTTCTTCCTTGAGCCTTATTCTCCTTTCAACAAACTGAAGTGCAATTGGCATAGTCCATCTTCCCTCTCAAAGCTGGAAGCCAAAAGTGCCTGAGAGAATTAGAGTCTGAAGAGACTCCAGACACTCCCAATAGACTGAAGAGTCTGGAGCGTTCCTCTCATTCCTGCCAGGCAGGCCATGGATCTCCACCAATGAGGAAAGAGGCCCATACCAGTGGACCATGGGATTAAGGTTACCCTGGGCCAAACCTGTGCAAAGATCAGCTGGTACAAATCCAAATCCTGTAAGTAAACAGTATGAGCACAAGCATCAGCATTTTATAACAATGATAGTGATTTTCCTGGTACCCTAGGTAAGGCATCTTCATGTAGATTTGAGAAGCACAGAGATGGTAATTAAATCCATGGGAGGTGATGAGATCAACAAGTAAAGTGGCATAGAGATGATCTTCTCCAGAGTGACTTCCTTCCCTGAGCCTACTCCAGCTTCCAGAAGCCAGATCAGAAGATTTTAACTTCTTCATGACCAAAGCTGTAGTCTCTTTGCCAATACATCCAACATAAGTGTGGCCATCTGATCCACAATTGTAACACAAGGTGGATCTGTTGCCCTGATAGTTACCTGATGGAATTGTTCTGGCCAGGTTTTCATGCCCTTTATTCCCTTGGTCTCCCTCTCTAAGGGGAATGGGATTGTGTGAGACTGTATCTCTCACCTGATTGTCTCAGGGTCTGTGACTGCAGCTCAGCACTGATGTGCCGTGGCCTTGCTTTGCTCCCATGGCTACACTGGAGAAGGCCTGGAGCCTGCTGAGGCCAAATCCTGTGAGTTGTATTGATACTCCAAGCTCAGGAGGACCTGTCTCAATTCATATGTTGTTGGCAATAGTCTCTGTGTCTGCATAGCTCTATTGACATTAGATGTACAAGGTTCATCTACCCAGCCTGGGAGCAGTCTCTGCAGTACAATTGTCATACATTCTTAGTCTCCATGGTATTATTTGTATATATGAATTTTATTTGTTCCATAGGCTTTTCTCCTTTTTTCTCAGCATTAGAGGCAAAATTAGCATAGAGGTCTTCTGATCCACCCCCCTCAAATATCCCAGCCAAGCTTTTATACATTCTTGTCAGGAAACATCTGGCCTTACCTCTATGACATTATCTACCACCTTTGTAACTATCTCCCTTAGGCCATCGGTCAGACTCATCACTTTGTCTGAGTCAGGGGCCTTCCAGTGTCCCACGTGAACTTTTGCCTGTCAAACCTATCTCCCAATAGGGGAACATGGTTCATGTCCAGAGAAAATGCCAATTTGGGGCCTGTAGATCTGCATACCCCAGGGGGTATGGCCTCCACCTTACACATAAATGAAGTGAAGTTCTCAGATGCAATTGTGGCATTCAGTTTCTCTGTAGGAATACCTCCCTTGATTAAAAGGGCTCCTATTTCTTCAAGCAATTTCTCATCTTCAGAAGGTGGACAAATCTCAAATTCCCAGGAGTAATGTCCTACTATCAATTCCTGAGGTATTACTATATGGTCAAATTCTCAGGTAGAATTAGAAAAACTTTCTGAGTCCTCTCACCTGCCTTAACATCAATGGCTTTAATTGTACTTTCTTCTAATCTTTTCACTTTTCTGGCCAGTATTCTTAAAAAGTCTTCATTGTTAAACAGGTCTGGCTCTACTGCTGATATTAGGTCACCTCTATGCTTTTGAACTGCAAAAGGAAGACAGTACCCTTCAATTACCTTAGCTCCTATCATTTCTAGAGATTGCTCCATGGGTGCCTATATTAATACACAAATATCAATGCTCTTAATAACTGTACAGTGTTACAGCAACAATGGTCTAATAGATCAGTATAATGGGCCTAAACTACACAATAGTATAACAAAAGACATGAGTTCAAATAATGACAACAGTACCAACAACTTTCTTAAGTATCAACGAATAGCAATTCCCATTAACGCACATATTCAGACTTTTACAATACATTCAGCCTTTTAAGAAATACACCATATCAATAAATTCAGCAATCTTGTAACAGGATGAAGCCTCACCAGTCCCTTTAAGATAAGCTTGTTACCTCCAAAAACAATAAAACGAAAATAAATATTGCCTTAAAACATAAATCCAGGATGCAACCAGGAAGAAACAAAATTATCTATGACTAAAGAAAGTCCGATTGCTCTGAAGAGAAAAAAAAAGAAAACAAACAAAACAAAATGCAAACAAAAAGTGTTTTCCAGAATGGTAGACAAAAGCTGCTTCTGAAACAAAAACTGATGTGGTTGAGGGGGAGGGGGGAAATGGGACCTCAAAACTTTCGAAGTCAAGATGTTTCCCAGCATCATACTACCTGCCTGAGGCAATACCTATTCAAATGCAAAGGGTAGGTAAGAAATGAGACAAAGGAAGTGGCCTCCAGATTAGCCATGATGAAAAAATTAGTCTGAGAAAAAATCCAAAGTTTCTCACAAAAAAATTGTTAGCATACTAACAGTAAACCAGTTTATTTGTAGAAAAAGATTTCCGTAATATACTCATTCCAAGCCAGCACAAGTATAAACACACCTAAAATAGTGGCTCTTAGAGGATTTAAGGTTGGAACTTTGGCTAGTAGCCATCCAATAAAAGCCTGAGACGATTTGGCCTAAAAAGTATATTCAAGTGCCACAATCTAGAAAACAATGGACTGTCCGTAAGGAAAAAAATACTGAAGAAGTATGAAAGGACAGAGAAAGAATATTGTCCTGAATTTTTAGAAAAACTAGCAAAAAACTCCACAATTTCTTACAAAAATAAGTGACCAGAAATTATATTTTTATAGATAGAGCCCCTATTTGAAACAAGGCTGCCACGCGCACATGTAGCATGGGGTGTTGTTTTGTGGCTTGAAAAGGGGGTTGGAGGAAGCAGAAAAGACATCTCTAGCCTTTCTCCCCAACCCTTCTCCAAGGGAGAGTTTCATTCCTACTAGGAGGAAAAGAAGGAAGTTGGGGCCAGAATCTTGGCATCTTGATTCTGAATGAAAGAGGTTTTCCATTGCACCATATTCTTTTTCAGTAAATACCTGTTGTTTGATTAATTAAAATGACATAATCATTCTGAATAACAAGCAGCCTAGTAAATTTTACCACTTCTCTCTTTGGTTGTTGTCCTTTGTGCTGGAAGAGGACCAAAGTGATATCACTATGTTGGGATCAAAGTACAGCGTGTCGGATTGTGGCTGATGAGACCAATGTCAGCATGGAGGGCTCTACCAGACAGGTTGGACATAAAAAGTCCATATGAACATTTGGAATGGAGATGTCTCTAGATGTGTACATCTCTCATTTCTTTTTGAGCTACTGCAATTCTTCTTTGCTTATATGGCGCAGCACCTTCTTTGATGCGGGCACACCATGCTAGGTGGTCCTATGCCAATGTCTCCCACATCTCACAATTGATTACAAAGTTCTTTTGTCGGGATATGACTGCTTGTAGAGTAGAAAGTACTTTGTCCCAAGCTTTAGGGTCCAAGCACTGCTGTTTTCAGAGCTACTTCTACTCCACCATCACCTCAGGCTCTATCACAGTAGCGCTCCTCCTCCCCCAAGAACCACTAACCAGGACAATAATACAGATCCAAGCAGGGCACAGCAAGAGAATCTGCCTTTGTGGCCAGAAAGCGCTCCTTGCACTCCCACTCTGATAGATTCCTCCCACTGTGTGAGCCAGGGACTCAGGAAGCAGCTGATGCTGGAGTTCTAGAAGCAACCTCAGGAGCTTCCTGCTGCTGCTACTGCCACCACTACACCACCTCCTCCACCCCCAGAGCTGGTGGCCGGACCACTCTGAACTGGATCCTGCAGTTTCCCCCAACCTACTCTTTGGTGTTTGTGGGTTGAGAAGTCTGGTAACTGCCACAGCTCACTGTTTCATGGCCCCAAGGCCTATTCTGGCTGGCCGATTCCGGGTCTGGTCTGTCCCAGTGTGGCCCACGCTGGGCTGCCCTCTGCTCTCAGCACCTTGCGATAGACCCTTCCAGGTGACCATCCAGGCTCTCCAGGGCTGGAGATCTGTTTCCCTCTGCTATTTTGTGGGTTCTGCAGCTCTAGAATTTGTTCAGAGCCATTTTTTACAAGTGTTTGGAGGGATTTGGGGAGAGCTTAAGCAAGTCCCTGCTTTCCAGTCGCCATCTTGGCTCCACCCCCCAGATTACAAAGTTCTTTACAGAGACCCTGAGAGTGTCCTTATATCACTTCTGACCTCTGTGTGAGTGCTTGCCTTGTGTGAGTTCCCCAAAAAATAGTCTTTTAGACAAATGTACAATTGGCATTTAAAATACATGTCTAGCCCATCAGTTTACTCTCTGCAGTAGAGTTTGAATGCCTTGAGAAAAGACCTCAGTGTCTGGTACCTTATCTTGCCAGGTGATCTTCAGAATCTTCCTATGGCAATTCAAATGGAAGTGATCCAGTTTCCTGGTATGGAGCTGGTAGACTGTCTAGATTTCACAGGCATACAGGGAGGTCAGCACAACAGCTCTATAGACTTTCAATAATAATACTTCTTCTCTCCCAAACACCAAGCTACTATAGATAAGTTCATTTAACTTGGCAGTATAATTTCTACCCTTAGAAACCAAGTCAAGAACTACTCACTTTAATGAAAAATTTGGAGTCAGAGTAGACTGGATTTACTCATTTTTTAAGAAGTTGTGACCCAGGAATCTTCCTGGATGAGTTTCATCTTGATCAAATCCTGAAAGATCTGGAATCAACTCAAGTGAAACTCTTTTCCTTTCAGGGAAGTTCTAGGTAGAAAAACAATCCTCCTGGCCTGAGAGAAACCTGGCAAGACTGATATAAAATGATGCAGAGTAAAATGTGGGGAATCACCAGCATTTCTATAACCTTCTGAGGTTTACAAAGATCTGTACAAATATCATTTTATTTTATCCTCACAAGAATTTGGGAAGGTAGGTCCTATTATTATCCCCATTTTACAGATGAGGAAATTGAGGCTAAAAGAGATTAAGTAACTTCCCCTGTAGCATCATGCAGTTAAAAGGTATCTAAGGTTAGATTTGAACTTAGATCTTCCTGACTCCAAGTCCAGTGTTCTGTCCACTTCACCAACTAGCTGCTTAGTTTTTCTTTTGCTTTGGTCCAGACCAGTGATTCCATTGGTTTAGAGGATTCCTAGTGAGGAAAATCCTTCTACCAATGCAACAACTGCTCCATGCTTTATAGTTGGAGAGAGTTGCCTAGGAACTGGGAAGTTCATTTGCTTGCCTGTAGTCACACACCAAATATATTAGGGGTTAAATTCAAGCACTGCTCTTACTAACTCTAAGTTTAGCTATCTATCCACTAGTCAGACTACCTCAGAGGCATAATATTGAATTTATGGCAATTAATGATAATGATCATCTGGAGTGGTCCAAAGGAGAACCATCTAATTATAGCTTGTTTTAGATTTGAAGATCGCCATAGAGAAATCTTCCAACTTAGCCTCTTGCTTCAACTCTCCTGTGTTACAGGGATCAGACTCTCTATCTCGAATTCCTGTCAAGAGAATGGGGGCGAGGGGATGTTGTTGCTGAGTCATTTCAGTTGTATTCAACTTCTCATGACCTCATTTGGGATTTTCTTGGTAAAGATGCTGAAGTGGTTTGCCATTTCCTCCTCCAACTCATTTGACAGATGAGGACATTGAGGAAAACAGGGTTAAGTGATTTGCCCAAGGTCATACAGCTAGTAAGTATCTGAGGTTGGATTTGAACTCATGAAGATGGGTCTTCCTGATTCTAGGCCCAGCGCTCTATCCACTTGTGTTGACAAGGAAAATGGTCTTTGTTTTCTTTGAGTAACTCAGTGTATTTCCTTGAGCCTTGCTAAGTGTTAAGCCCCAGGCCCAGAGCCCTGTTGGGTATGGAACCTATGTAGATGTGAGCCTCCCAGGACCCTGGGGGGAGTGGCTAGCACTGGAGCCAATAGAAGCCTGTGGTGAGAGGAGCTTGCTGAACAGTTGGAGCAGAGCTAAGAGGCAGTTGGCGAGGCAGTTAGAGAGGCAGTTACAGGCAGTTGGGGAGGCAGTTGGTGACAGGAGTTAAGAGCTGAAGGAGAGAGGAAGCAGTCAGTTAGCTGGAACACAGCTTGGAGATTGTGGCAGAAGCGGCGGTGATGGCGGCAGAGACAGCTACAGCCAAAGCTGAAGCAGTACTTGAGAAGCAGAGCCGACCCAAAAGTAGAGCCGACCTGTGTGTGGACCGAGGAGTGCCAAGCAAGAACTCGAGGGCAGTTTGTGATCTTCTTACTGGTAGCATGGATATGATTTGGTTTAATGTCATTATCTTTTCTGTGGCCTCCTGGTTACTCTTGTGAGGCGGACTTATTGGGCCTGGAAGCTTGTGATGAAAGTGTCGAAATGGGGAGGCTGGTTCGTGGGTCTGTTAATTTGGAGCCTAAATAAATGTTTTAATCCTTCTGCCTTCTACTTAGAGAATTCCTTATATCTAACGATTCCGAACCATTCAGACATATGTATGATTCTCTTTGAGATCGTAAATTCGGCCTTCTTACTACACCACTGTGCCACCTAGCTGCCCCTCCTCCACTATTCCTACATGGGATGCGAATGCGACTTGGGCCTCTGCTAGCTTTTTCTACTTTGTTTTTTTAAGGGATGGAACATCATTCTTAGGATGGACATTGCTATGGACACAGAGGCTAACTTGTGAATTTGAAAGGTCCGGAGGCTCTGGGTCCCATCAGGTTGGAGCTGGCTAGCTGCAGAAGAAATTTTTGCATCAGAGAAGATAAACATCGACAATAGAATTGGCCCATACTTGGTCATTTTACCAGCCAATGTGTATTGGGAGTTGTTTGGACAGTGCAGATCCAAGGTAAAATATAAAATACCTAATTAGCATAATCAGTTCTGCAAATTGCTTTATGTTCTAAAGAGATTTAAGTATTAGCATGCCAAGAGATGATAACAGTAGATTTAAGTTAAATAACTGAATCTTGTATTTAAGTTATTCTTGTTAATGCACGCTGTGAGTCTTTATTTTTAGCATTTCTTTTTGTGTAGGAATAAATTACTTGTCCCAGACCTGATTCATATTGTATATTAAGTACTGTTCTAGTCCTCCTATTTTTGCTTAGACCCTAAATGTGAGCAATAAACTGAGCTATAAGTAAAATCATCCTTGGGGCACTGGGGTGGGAAAGGAGCCAATGACTGAGGAAAAGGACCCTATTCCCCTTTCTTAGAGGCAAGCTCCCCCAACATTGAATCCAGTCGAATTATATAGCTGGGTTCATAGCAAAAAGCTCCTTGGGGAGAAAATAGAGCATCATATTATCCCAGCTCCTGTGGGACTAACAATGGTTTCTCAAGGCTACTCAGGACATTAGCTGCCATGTCACATTCATGACTCACAGTGAAATAAAAAACCGGGTCTTTTACTCATGAACCAATGCCTAGTTGTGCCATTTTCCATCCTATACTTGAGCAGTTGATATCTGAATATCCTAGATAGATAATAAATATAGGTGACACAGATATAGATATAGATGATATAGTTATAAATAGATATATGTATATACATATATACAACCTGAATATGCAGAATGAATTGTAATCATGGTTCTAGCCATTAGTGATGTGTGTATATTTAAGAAGGAAGAGGATGGAAGGCTTCCTGGAAGAGGCAGAATTTGAGTTGGATCCTGAAAAATAGTAGTTTGCCAACAGGTGGAGATGTTGGGGGTGGCATTTTAAGTATGTGAAATTGTGTGTGAAAAAGTGAGGCAGCAATAAAATGAGGGATGTATTCAAGGGAGAGTAGGTGGTCCAGTCTGGCTGGTACATAGACTATATGGAAAGAAGAAACAATAAATAAGACTGCAAAGTAAGATTACAACAAGACCATGGAGGATTGTAAATGCTGGTGTAAGGAGTTTGGATTTCTTCAGTAGCCATCGGGGAACAGTGGAATATCATGTTTAGTTGCTATTGTTGGGGGTTTTCTTAACATAGATACTGGTGTGGTTTGCTATTTCCTTCTCTCGTTTGTTTTATAGATGAAGAAACTGAGGCAAACAGGGTTAATTGACTTATGCAGCATCTCATAGCTAGCAAAGTGTCTGAGGCTGGATTTGAACTTAGGTCTTCCTGACTTCAGGCCAGGTACTCTAGCCAATGCGCCATCTAGCCGTCTAATTAGCGCTATACTGTAGGAATATAAATCTGGCAGGGTTCATGTAGGACCAGAGAGTGAGAATGAAGAAGGGAAGTCCATTAAGAGGATAAATCCTTAGTCTAGGAGAGAGGTAATGAGGGCCTATCAGCAGGAGTGGTGACCATAGGATTACATAGGAAAGCCATCACTGAGATAGAACTGACAATTCTTGACAACTGATTGGATGTAGGAGTGGGTTAATGTCCTCGTTCTGGACGCTTCCTTTGTCCACATATATAATATCTTTCCTTACAGGGGGACCCAAATGGAATATAATATTCTAGGTGTGGTATAACCAGGGCAGAGTCAGATGAGACTATCGCCTTCCTTGCTCTGGACTCTATAATACTATTACTGTTGCTCATTAGCTCTCAAAGTGTGGTCCAAGGGCCACGAGGGGTCCTTGAGACCCTTTCAGGGGCCCATAAAGTCAAAACTATTTCCATAATAATACTAAAATGTTTTCATTTTGAATAT
>JAQQSZ010013542.1:0-11729 GCA_028646595.1 Phalanger gymnotis | reverse complement strand
GAAGGAAGGAAGGAAGGAAGGAAGGAAGGAAGGAAGGAAGGAAGGAAGGAAGGAAGGAAGGAAAGAAGGAAGGAAAGAAGAAAAAAGAAAAGAGAAAGAGTCACTGCAGTATCTAATTTCTTTTTAATTCAGAGAAGAGAAGACATCATAGAAAGAATCACAAGCAGGATAGACAGCTTTAAGATAGACAGGTTAAACTTATACCTCTTAAAAGAAAAGCAAGTTGTATATAACAGAGATCTGTAGTTTCATATACAATCCTCTTTTTCTCTTCTACAATGAGAGGGAGAGAGAGAGAGAGAGAGAGAGAGAGAGAGAGAGAGAATGAATAGTAGGCTATCAGAGTGTGTATTTGAATTTTCCAAGGATAGTGGAATGACAATGGAACAGAATGGTGTGAAGAAGGGAACTGAACCCAGGTCTGAGCATTATGAGCAGGTGTTCCTAAAGTCTGGACACATAGGGAAAATGCATATTTTCAAGAAGTAAAATGAATGAAGTTTTCAACCACATTTTATTTAATTGGAATATTAACAAATAACATCTTCAATATGATTTCAATCATTTGTGATGCAAAGGTTGATGCATTTTGCAAGATTCATGTGATGCAATAACTCCACATTGCAGTTAATTTTCCTATGTGTCCAGACTTTAGGGATACCTGTACATGCTTGATAAATACTTTTTGATGGACTGATGGGATGATGACCTAGATCGGTAGTTGGCAAACTAATGCCTAGGGGCCAAATTGAGCCAGACTTCTGAATATATAGCTTGGGAGCTAAGAATGGTTTTGAAATTTTTAAATGGTTGAAAAAATATCAAAAGAAGAAAAGTATTTCATGACACTTGAAAATTATGTGAAATTCAAAGTTTATTGTTCATTAATAAAATTTTATTAGAAAACACACATGCCCATTCATCTACATGTTATTTATGATTCCTTTAGTGCTACAGCACCAGAATTGAGTAGCTGAGACTGCAGCTGCTTTTCAAAATGCTGCTCAGTGCATATACAGAGACAATTCTATCTCTACAGTGACAGTTTTTCATGTGCCCATGTATAATGTTATACCATGACATTTTATTTAATTGTTTTAAAATTACCAGTGCATGCTTATTATTTCAAATCAACAAAAGAAGAGGGGTGATGAGGTTTTACTATATATATTTTAACTGAGTCAAGCTTGAAGTTTTTCTGAAAAGAACAGCCCTCAGCCATTATTATCAAACTCTAAATGGCTCTAAAAATGAGCTTTCACTGCAGATTTAATATTTCTTAATTAATTCAGCCTAAAATTACAAGGCAAAGCAGTGATTGTATGCAAAATTATACTGCAGTAAAGTCAGTTCTATGATAACTAACACGTCAAGATGCTTTATATACTTCTCAGGCTGTCAAAAGTTAAAACAAGAAGTACGATCTACATTTACACACAAATTTTTAGTGGATATATTTTTTGAGCTCAAACTACAGTTCCAGCAGAAACTTTTTAGATATTGATGTAAGTGCAAAAGAAATATTGATATATTAAAACCCATTGAACTGGCTATAATTGAATAGTTTCTGCTTGCCCTTCCATTGGAAGTGATTATTCTGTAATGTAATGAAATGCTAAAAGGAAAGTATCAACTGAAGAATCTAATAAAATTCTATAAATGCTTTCCAAGTTATGAACATGTCAAATTAAAAGCAGATGGTCTTGGACTGATATCAGGATTTGACAGTACTTCTCTGTGTGAAAAGATAATTTCAAAGATTAAATTTGAAATTTCAAGTTAGGATTAACAGAAGAACATTTTCCTTTGGTTCTGATGATAAAGAATAAGAACTTTAAGATCCAGTTAAGCAAAATGTTATCTAAAATAATAAAAATAGGGGCAGCTAAGTGGCACAGTGAGTAGAGCACCAGCCCTGGAGTCAAGAGGACATGAGTTCAAATCCAGCCTCAGACACTCGACACATTTACTAGCTGTGTGACCTTGGGCAAGTCAGTTAACCCCAATTGCCCTGCCTTCCCCCCTGCAAAAAAAAAACCCTGTATTCTTCACATTAGCAGTCTTGTATTACAAAATGGAGGCTATTATTATTATTAATGACAATAATAATAAAATTTTGAAATCAATAAGATAAATGACAATGTGTGTGAGGGGATTCCTTATATTTCTCATGCTGTTGCTTTCAACCTTCCCTTCCCTCCTTCCTCCCTGACTTTCTCTATGATTTTTCTCTTCTCTTCTTTTGCCTTCCATTCTCTTCAGTTCCTTCCCTCCCCTTCTCTCCCCCCTTTCCCTCTCCTCTTCTGTTCCCTTGGCTTGCCTAGCCTTCCCTTCCTCTTCCCTTTCTCTCTAATTTTACAAGTACCTGTGTAATACCCTTGAATTGACTTGGCAGAAAAGACTAAGATCTTAATCATCTGGTCCTTTGTTTAAAAAGTTTGCTGATCCCTGACTTAGAGGCCGTAAAATACACATTCATGTCAACAACAAGAATAGAGAACATTCAATAGAAACTGATTATATTGACCACAAAACATGACCAATAACAGGAATGGTGGTAGAGATAAGGTGGTACTTAAGGTTCTTAAAATTCAATATACCTCTAATTCTTATTAAGAGTTTAGATATTAAGACCTTAAATTTTAAACTTCAATATTCACTTTTCAATGAGAACTCTTGAAGACAAGGATACCTTTATGGAAAACAAATGGTAGAATTTTAGACATGGCTTTATGATTTGGCAAATATCTTAGGACCAAGAGCGCTGCCTTGTCAAATCACATTTCATACTAACTTTATAAAAAGTATTACCTTATTTGAGGTAGGGGAGATTGACATGGAAGATGACCTGGTTTGATTTTCTTTTCTTGAGAGGGAACATTTGTACTTGTATGTGATTTTCCTGCTGTGGAAACTTCCAAACTTCCTCTTCTAAAGCAGATCTCAAAAAAAAAAACAACTGCAAAACCTGAGAGATTAAATAAATTACTCATGGTCATATAATCAGTGTGTATTAGTAACCAAGAATTAAACCCAGATTTTTCTGGCCACAAGGACAATCCTCTGCCCCCTCTGCCATGCTCCACCTTCTGGATTTGATTTTATATTATGAAACACAGC
Source organism: Phalanger gymnotis (assembly GCA_028646595.1). NCBI lineage: Eukaryota > Metazoa > Chordata > Mammalia > Diprotodontia > Phalangeridae > Phalanger > Phalanger gymnotis. Next base: position 8,609 of record JAQQSZ010013542.1, on the reverse strand, counting down.
AGTGGAGACAACTTGGTGGCTCATGAGTTAGAACTCTGGGCCTGGAGTCAGAAGACCTGAGTTCAGATCCAGCCTCAAGATACTTGCTTGCTCTGTGCCCCTGGGCAAGTCATGTAACTTCTGTTTGCCTTAATTTACTAGAGAAGGAAATAGCAAACCACTGCAGTTGCTTTTGTCTTTCATTTTCAAAGAGGACCAATGACATTATGAGGTGCTATCTTGAATTGCTTGTGAATTGAATTTAATTGAGGCAAAGTTGCGCAGAGTCCTCAGCTTCACTCTTTCTTCCGGAGTCCTCAAAGTCCAGTGGCAAGTCAAAAGTTAAGATAACTGATGATAGCCTGAGATGCAGTGCATGATCTTGACATCTTCAACGTCTGACCAAGCTCTAAGCACTCTGTAGCACCTGCTTCAGCCACCTTCATGACCACTGGCATAAATTGTTCTCATCTACCCATTCCCACAGGGGATGTCTTCACATGCTTAGGGTAGACATCTTCCTCACTCACCAAAGGGTTTGAGGCCTATTAATTACTCTCAACGTAGATTAGCCCATCTGCAGAGACAGTTTTACCAGAATGTGGCCACTATGCATGCTACAATTCCTTGGTGCCATTGGTGAGAGTCGGGTGGTAAGTGGTCACCTCTCCAGTATCCTTGTCAAGAAAACCCCACAGATAGTATTGGTGTGTAATAGTCCACAGGGTCATGAAGAATCCGACATGACTGAATAACTCAACATGAAGCAGAGAAGCAAACAAGAGAAAAACAGTAAGAACTTTGTATAGCAAGGACGTGTCTAAATCTATTTTCACATGTATCGCAGGTGATTACAATGCAATGTCAGATTTGTATGTGGTTGATCCTAAATATGTTGACAAAGTTAACTTGGATTTATTTTTTTTTCCTTAAGTTCAGGCCAGATGCATTCCTCAGTCTACCATTAGTCATTTTCCTTCCACATTTATTCACTTTTCATTTGCTCTTTCCTGCCAGCACACCCACTTTATCATGATGTCATAATACTAAATTGTATATATCACTAAGAAAAGGAAATCACTTTAATGAATTTCCCAAGGGACTTCATTTGGAGACATGATTTCTTAATATATTCTCTCCTGCTGAAAGACTTGTCAAGAGAAAGTTAAAAATAACTGAGCTTTACATTATGTTCTTATCCTCTATTAATGCAGTTTCTCGTGAAGAGGTTCTATCACATCACAATCAAACTGAAAGAGAGATGTATCTGGCATCACTTTGGTGAGGAATAATATGGAATTGGTCAGTTATACTATTTTAGCTCATAAAAGTTGCCAGAGATTTGAAAGGCAAATGAAACAATAGGACAGTATCTTTATCACAAAGTTCCTCTCAGCAGTCATGTCTAGGTTATATAATGAAAAAAATCTCTGACCTTTGGCTAATCTCTAGTTGAGAATGTGTTTTGCTACAATTTCAGGCAGAATTTGGAATATTATCTCATACTCATTCCCTCAGACAAGTCTTTTATAACATAATCAAAAACATTTATGATTTGATGATATAATATATTTCTCTACTCTCAGTGTCAAAATGTGAGACTGTTGAATGGTGCAGACACCATCAGATGTGGTCACCTTATTGGTTTTGCTTTACTTCTTTCCATTGTTACAAGGTTGATATTTTGGCAAAGTAAAGCAATGTAACAACAAAAGGTATCAAAATCATTTTAAAAAGTAAAAGTATGCTATCCTAACTAAATAAACGCTCTGTAAGAGCATGGCTGAGAAGCAAAATAAGGGTTAGCTGCTGGACCAGGAAATCAACATCAGTTGCCTGGACAGTAATATTTGTTGTGTACCTACTATGTTCCAAAAATTGTTCAAAAACATTTTATCATTGTAAAGTAAAAGTTATATTATTGGAAACAACATTGATCACTCCAGGTGATCACACAGTAGTAGTGCTCAGTCTAAGTTTTTTGGCAGCTCTGACAGGAGATGGAAAACAATTTAAAAGTAGAATATTTCTTTTAAAGATAGAATCAGGATAAGGTAATCTGCTCTGACTCTCAGTAGCTTAGTGACTCTGGACCAGTCACTTAAGCTCAACATGCCCCAGGCAGTTCCCTAGGATTTATCTCCTACATTGGTTTTAATTTGATCTGTATTATAGGAGAGAGTTCCCAATATTCCCTATGCTGAGGAAATCAAAATTTTTAGGTGTCCCTTTTAAAAAGTAAACTCAAAATGTCAAACCTCAAACTGAAAAAAAAATGACATATATAAAACTCATTTGTTTTGTATTACCTGAGGCCTCAAACTTGAGGAATTCTCAGATTGAAGTATAGACCTTCCTGAAAAAGTAAGTTATCATTGAATAATTTGAGTGTGGTAGAAAAAAAGGATAAATTTACAAATTTCTAGGGCTTGAAATGATGAGATAAAAGAAGACAAAGGAGAGATTTAAAAGTTAAGAAATTGTTATAAAATACAGAGAATCATGAAATCAATTTTGAGATTGAAATTCATATCAGAAATCCCTCTTCAGGACAAAGAATACTGAAACCAACCCATACATATTTACTACCTCACTTGGTCATTTTTCTGAAGAGCACTTGTCAAGTCAATGTGTTGGGAAATTTGCAATACAACACCCTGTTTCAAATCAAGTCAACTTTGCCAGGAATGTATCTGTGCATAAAGCAAAGGGCAATTCTGTAGGTAAATAATGATAATATCTCCAAAGTAGCACTCTGTTAGAAAAGAAAGAGGTTAGAACACAGCAGGGGACACACTTAGCATCTGTGGTTAGACATTTTGTGTTCAAAAAATGAATAAACTGTGTTCTACAGAACAGCAAGATATAAGCCAGTTTTAGCCTTTTCTTCTGAAGACAGACATGCTGAATATCTCTAACAAAGCTAAACACCAAGTCAACTCATAGATACGTAAAATGCATTTTGAATATGTCTTCTTGGGTAGTGTTTATAAATACATATTTAAATATCCTTTAAAGAAACATTATATACATACATACATACATATACAAACATACATATTATATATATAGATATGTGTGTGTATAAATTTACTCTAAGAAAGCACACAGATAAAATGTTCCTTCTTTTTCCCATCCTCAACCCATTACAACATGTACTTCTTGTATATTAACTACATAGAGTACTTGGCTAAGTTCTGAATGAACTAAGATATATGTAGGATTAACTCCTAACTGACCAAAATTTATAATCTTTTTAGGAATGCAACAAAAATAGCAATCAACACCAGACAAATAGGACTAATTGAAGAGATAAATGACACAGATTATGAATGGTATAACAAAAGCTAGAAGAGATTCAGACTCTTAACAACTAGATTCATATCCTGGCTCTGATAGTTACCAGTGTGACCCTGAATAAATAATTTCTTTGGTAAGTTTTGTTTAATCGTAAGAAAGTTTAGCTACATGACCTGAAGTCCCTTCCAGCTGCAATTCTATAAATTCATGATCTTTAAGATGTCTGTTTTCTGCAATGATTCAGAGAGGTTCTGGGGAACTGCTCTACACTGTAAACAGAAATGCTAATATTAACATAGACACATCGATGACTATAAAAGCAAGTATAATTGTCCGAAACTATTGCTAGAGCCAAAATAAAAATAGTAGAGAAGCAAGATCCAAGTACCCAAGTTTGTCCTTGAAAGTGTTATAGTGGAGGCACCTTTGACACTTCTTCCTGGTCTCCGTGATGTTTGACTCAGTTTCAGTCACTAATGCCAAGCTATCATTTAGAAAACCAAGACTATCTTTTTATATTTTATCCCAGTAACCCAACTTCATCTAAACCAAAGTTTCTCAGACCTCACAAATGATGGGGGTTTTTTTGTTTGTTTTATCATGGATCAAATCATTATAAAATTTATTCATTATTTAAGGTAAAACAGTAATTTGTTACAAACTGACCTTCATTTTTCCCTTGTACATAAAATTTTGCTTACATGGCATCCAAATGCTGTCTAGAAAAGCGATTTTTTTAAAAAAATTGACTATTAAAAATCTTCCCCAGGCCAAGAAAGTCTTGGATACATGTGCCACTTGGGGATTCCTTCCCACATGAGGTTCACAGAAAGACTATCTTGTCAAGATCAAGGAAATATGAGATTCCACATCCATTCCATTGAATAACAACACACCTAGTGAATGGGTTTGGAGAAACAAATATTTAGCCCTTTCTTACCTTTTCATTCATCTTATACCTTGTTCTCCAATACATATATTCCCCTGTTCCATGAGCAAGACCTCTATTTCTAGGCTTCTGGCATTTTCTCTGTCAGTCATTTTCTTTGACTATCCTCCATACTTAGAACACTTTCCTTCCTTTGGTCTGACTGTTGTCTTCCCTAGCTTTCTTTAAGTCCCAACTAAAATATCATCTTCTACAGGAAGCATTCTCCAAACTCTATTGATTCCTGTGTCTTCCTTCTGTTAATTATTTCTTATTTATCTTGCATATACCTTACTTCGTATATATTTATTTGCATGTTGTCTTCCTCATTAGATTGTAGACTCCTTAAGAACAGAGATTGTCTTTTACCTCTTTTTGTATGCCCACTGCTTAGCACAGTGCCTAGCACAAAGTACCTGATTAATAAATGTTGTCTAATGATGTGACCAAAACATACCTATGGAAAGTTAACTCATGCCTCTAATATTTGAATAAAATGATCCTGGCATTCCCTGATTTTGAGTCTTTGCCAGGTTTTGTCATTATTCTTTGTTATGAAAGGATTTAGTAAAGGATGCCTTAAACAGCCAAGATTAATGCAGTTAAAATTTGATTTGATTAGCAAAAATTCAGTTTGCATGTTTCAAAATCCCATTTCTTGAATTTTGAAAAAAAAATGTACACCTTCACAGAACTATTATAATAAGAAAAAACAATATATTTCCTAACATCTGTTATAACAGAAGTTAGGGGAATTATAACACAGGGGAGCAATGTTACCAAAGGATATTTACAAACAGGAAAATAACAGAAGCCTCCCAGGATGGCCAGCTTGTACTCTGCCAGAGGCTATGATTTAAGCAGATAAAATCCAACATTAACCCACAATTGCTGACTACAGTAACATTCAGAGTCCTAGATAAAAGCTATATTTAATATAGAATGCTCATTGTACATAAACCCTTTAAGTAATCAGCATAATCAACTTAACAAAAGTTAACACATACATTAACAAAAATGCATATTTTCCAGAAGTGAAATGAATGAAATTTTCAACCACATTTTATTTAATTGGAATATTAACAAATAACCTCTTCAATATGATTTCCATCATTTGTGATTCAAAGGTTGATGTGCTTTGCAAGATTCCCATGAACTCAATGCAATAACCCCACATTGCTGTCAATTGCCTATGTATCCAGACTTTAGGAACACCCTGTACTCTGCCAGTGTTATCAGACTTCTGTAGAAATGGGAGCCATCCATACATAAGAATCCCTGAAGGCTGAATATTAAGTTTGGAAACCATATGTTAACATTATCTATGTTCTATTGTATTTTTACTTATTTTGTTGAGTATTTCCCAATTACATTTTAATCTGGTTGGGGTACACTGGGGAATGTTGTGGGAGCCATGCAGCTTCAGGCCACTGTTGACACCTCTGAATTATGCTGTACTGGTTCCCTAAGGCTGAATAATTCATTAAAAGATCTATACGACTGGAGCAAAAGTTCTCAATCTTTTGCATGTGTATGATGGACTCATTTGACAGTTTGAAACCTATAGATCCCTTCTCAGGATAATGACTTTAAATGAATAAAGAAAAATACATAAGATTATGAAGGAAGCCAATTATATTGAAATTCAGTTATAAAAAAAGTTCACAGATAATAAATGGGTGACACTATATTTGTTAAGTTTCAGGCAATAGCCAACATAGAAGAAGGGGGTCAGGAAAGGATATATGTAAGGACAGTTTTTTAAGAGTTTCTGAAGTTGCACCAAATAGGTGGATGCCTTTACAATCTACTTTTAAAGCCAGTCGTATTTGCCCTGTTTTCAGGTCATGGAATCATAGATTTAAAACAGAAAGAGACCCCAGAGAGCATGATATAATTCTCCCCTTTTACCAATGAGAAAACTCAGCTCTAATGAGATTGAATGACCTTCTGAAGGTCCCACATGTAGTAAATAAGAAAGCTAGCATAAACACTTATTTCAAGTGTGCTAATAGAATATGGAGTTTTTCCAACTGGAAGGGGGATAAGATGTGGTAGATGGGGGAAATCCAGGACCTTTGGATATCCATGGAGAGGAAAGGAGCCAAGGAGTGCTGATGAGTGCCAGTCCAACAACTGGATTGTTGCAAGTGAAGAACACTGTTTCTGCAAACTGAAAATAATCATGAGCAGTTAGATCTTTGTCTGGCTTGATGGACCTGATTAAGAAGTGATCTACAAGGACAGAATTTTGTTACTCTCACCTAACGAATTTATCCCTTCGTTATACTTCCTTGCCCAATTTTTTCACATTCCTGCCTGGAAAATTAGTAATGTTGACCTTTAATTCTTGTTTATATTCAGATTTACTATCCAAACAGAAGCTAATGATATTATTATTATATTAATATTATTACTAATATTACCAGTACTTGTAGTAGTAGTGGTAATAGTAGCGGCACTGTAGTAGTTACAGTGGTAGTCATAGTATTAATGGTGGTGGTGGTGGTGGTAGTTAGTAGCAATAATATTAGCAAATGCTTAATTGAGTGGAGTTCACCATGGAAAAGGACAAGGAATGTCCTCTAGATTGACTAAAATACATTACCTCTCTCTCTCTCTCTCTCTCTCTCTCTCTCTCTCTCTCTCTCTCCTTCCCTCCCTCCCTCCCTCCCTCTCTCTCTCTCTCTCCTTACCTACCCCTGCCCCAGCCCAAGGCTTCTCTAGCATCTCTACCTAGATGACTAAATCTAGTGATTTTTGTACAATTTTTGGTAATTCGGGTGGGACTTTTTTGGCTGTTCTCTTTTGGAATGCTAAGGCTAAAAAATGCCTTTAATGAATCTTGCCTTTTTTTGGATTGGGAAGGTAAAGTGGGGCCCTTTTGTCTTTTGTTTTGGAGTGCTTCTCAGCACTAAGGTAATCGAGTGCCCCAGGGCCGTGAGACATACATACACACATGTATGTATACATACATATATATATATATATACATATACATACATACATATATATGTATAATATCTGAGGTTGGCTTTTTGTTTGAGGGGCTTACTCATTGGAAGAGTATTGGTGTGGAGACTCTGAGTAGCCATTAAGGAGCCCCCTGGCTTTGAAAACCCAGATGTTAGTGCCTCTCTCTCTCTGGTAACTGTTTGTGTATTGCTTGGACAGACAGAAAGAAGCTTGTCTGTTGATTTGTGTTTATTTGCTCTGTTCATATAATGTATGCTTGTAATTTCTGTTTGTATTTGCTCTGAAGTTCAGGGTGCTGATTTTTTCCCCTGAACTAAGTGAATGACATATGTATGTTTAATTAAAGTGAGATTGTAAACCCCTTAAAGTTGCTTTCCTTAGAAAAGTAAATCAAAGAATCTGTGATAACAGCCCTCCTGTGTGCTGGTGTTGTTGGTCTTGCACAGCCACATAGCTGCAAGTAACACTGTTGTTACACCACAACACTTCAACATAGAAAATATCTCTTCTATACACACTTCCCAAACATTTCTATATCCTCTACACACTGCCCCATTCATAGCCAGTAAATGTTCAATATAGAAAAATTGGTTGGACCATCAATCAAGTTCCCCACTTGGCTCATAATTGCTCTCTCTCACACACCTTCTAGATCTTTGTTCTTCAAATGAGAGCATCACCCTAATAGTGGGTTTGCTTTTTAGCAATATCTTTTACTATTCTCTAAATGATTCATTTTAGTTCAACCAGCATTCATTAAGTACCCACTATATGTAAGACACTATGTTAGATACTGTGGTTATAGAAAAAAAAATAGAAAAATTCCTTTTCCTAATTCATTCTACAGGGCAGAAGTACTCAATATGCATACAATTAAACAAATAAACAATATATACAAAGTTATACAAAATGAGGTCAAGGATACCGAAAGTGAGAGGGTCAGAAAAGACTTCTCAGAGGAGGTGGCACCTGACCTTGCCTTCGAAAGAAGCTAAAGATTGATTCTACAGGGAAAAATTCAGGCAAAAAGCATTCCAGATGTGGTAGAACACCTGGACAAAGGCATGGAGGCTGAAGATACAATGTTGTTCAAGGTGAACCTAAGTAGGACTGTTCATGTGATTATTATTTGGTGACTTTGCCATCCCAATATGATATTTGCATTAGCATTTCAAAGCCAAAGAGAACATTGTTTCATCAGTAATTTATTAAATATCGTATAAATATAATTATTTAGGCAATGTGGCATAGTTGATAAAGAACTCATCTTAGGATCAGGATGCCCTGCATCCAAACCCTGCCTTGGACATGTACTGGCTTTGTGATTCTGAGCAAATCACTTAATTTCCAGTAGCCCTCATAACTCTCTAAGGCAATGAGTGGCAGAACAGATGCCAGTAGAGAGAAATTCCCTCACTGGACTGCA
>JAQQSZ010013541.1:0-11729 GCA_028646595.1 Phalanger gymnotis | reverse complement strand
TTGGTAGAGCAACCTTCTTCACCTGCATTTCTCTGCCGCAATGAAGTCTCCGGTATAGATGAAGAAGAAACAAGCAAACAAACCTCATGTGGAAGACTTCACAGGGTAGCTATGGGGATCAAACGTTATACTGTATAAAGGAACTTTGGAAGCCTTAAAAAGCTAGGTATATTTGTCTGTACATAAACTTTTTCAATGGTATGTAATTCAAGTGATTCCTTTTATCTTCTTTGGTCCTTTCTGTCCCTCGTTTGATGATTAAATTTTCTCCTAACCAGAGAATTGATAGGTATCCCCCCCCCAACATTTCTCTAATTGGCTTATGATGTGATCTATTATAGCTAGGTCACATATCCATTTGGAGCTTATCTTGGTGTGTAATGTAAGTCGATCATCTAAATCTAATTTCTTCCATACTTCTGTCCAATTTTCCTCCTAGTTTTGTTTTTTTTGTTTTTTTTTTGTTAGTGAGTCCTTATCACAGTAGATGAGGTTTTTGTGTTTACTGAATACTAGGTTATGAGATATACATATATATATATATATATATGCTTCTAGATGTCATATACCTAATCTGTTCCACGATCAATTTGTTTTGTGTTGTTTTTATTTAGTACCAAATTATTTTGAGAATTATTGTTTTGTACTACAGTTTGATGTTTGGCACAGTTAGGCCCCTTTTCATTACTACTTTTTAAAAATTTTCCCCTGGGATTCTTAAAGTTATTTCCCTCCATATTAATTTTGGTATTATTGGTTCCTAGTTATATAAAATAATCTTTCAGTAGTTTAGTTGTTGTGGCATTGGATAAGTAAATGAATTTAGTTAGTATTGTCATTTTATCATATTGACTCATCTTGCCCATGGGAAATTATTTTTTCCCAATTATTTAGGTCTCTATTTTTGCAAACTAAGCTATGTAGTTGTAGTTATATAGTTCTTCATATATCTTGGTAAGTAGACTCCCAAATATCTCATACATGCTATAGTAATTTAAAATGGAATTTTATGTATTCTGATGGGGAACAAAGTACAATAAATCTAAGATCTAAAAGGGAAACAATTAGCTAGGGAGGTGGGGGTGGCTGGGAAATCACTGCAGCAAACTTCAGTAAAGATCTCACTTTCAAGATATTTAAGGAACTGATTTAAATGTATAAGAAAAGGAGTCATTCTCCAACTGACAAATATCTAAGGCTATTGCTAGGCAGTTCTCAGGGTAGAAACCCAGAATATCTATGTGAGGAAAATTCTTGAAATGACTACTAGAGAAATGCAGATTAAAGCAATTCTGAGATTCTACTTCACATCCATCAGGTTGACAAAGATGACCAAAAAAATGTGGAAACTGACAAATTCTGGAGAGGATATGAGAAAAAAACAGGCTTACTGATTCACTGTTGATTTTCCTATGAATGAGTACAACCATTCAGGAAAGCCACTTGGAGTTATATACATAGAGTTACTAACTAGCTATATCAATCAATCAATAAATATTTATTAATCATGTACTGTGTTCCTGGTACTGTGCTAAATTCCGGGGATACAAAAAGAAGCCAAAAAAACCCCACAGCCCCTGCCTTCAAAGAGTTTACAGTCTAATCAGGGAAACAGCATGCGAACATTTATCTACAAACAAGCTGTATACAGAATAAATAGGAGATAATTAACAGAGGGGAAGGCACTGGAATTAAGAGGAGGTGGGTAATGTTTATTATAGAATATGGGATTTTAGTTGGGACTTAAAGGAAGCCATGGAGGTCAGTACTTAGACCAGAAAAGAGAGAACATTCCAGACATGGAAGGACAGAGAAAATACCCGGAGCTGAGAGATGGAGTGTCTTGCTCCACAGAACAGCCAGGAGGCCAGTGTCACTGGATCAAAGAGCATGTGTTGGGCATAAGACGACAGAAAAGGTAGCAAAGGTTATGAAGAGCTTTGATGCCAAAAAGAACATTGTATATCTGATCCTAGAAGCAATAGGAAGCCACTGAAGATCAGACCTATTCTTTAGGAAAAAAACAATAGACTCACCTGCAGGTTATCATAGTAATTCAGGTGTGAGGTAATTAGGGCTTATACTAGACTAGCGGGTATATCAGTGGAGGAAAGAGGGTACACAAGAGAAGTAAAGATGAAATCAACAGACCTTGGTAACAGTTTGGATATAGGGGGTAAAAGATAGTGGAATCCAGGCTGGCTCTCCAGCAGCAAGTCTGAGGGACTGTAAGGATGGTATTGCCCTCCACAGTAAGGTGAGGCTATTAGGGGAAAAGATAATGAGTTCTGTTGTGGACATATTGAGTTGAAGAAATCTATTGGTCACCCAATTTGCAATGTCTCAAAGGTAGTTAGAGATAGAAGATTGGAGGACAGTTTAGGTAGATTTGAGAATCATTAGCAAAGACATGATAATCAAATCTATGGGAGCTGACGAGATTACCAAGTGAAGTAATACAGAGAGAAGAGACCCCAGGACAGAACCATGAGGGACACCTATGGTTAGAGGGATGGCCTGGAAGAGATTATAGCAAAGGAGACAGAGAAGAAGTGGTCAGATAGGTAGAAGGAAAACCACGAGAAAGTGATGTTCTAGAAACCTAAAGAGAAGTGAGCATCAAGGAGAAGGGAGTGATCGATAGTGTCAAAAGCTACAGAGAGGTCAAGGAGAATGAGAATTGAGAAAAGAACATTTGGATTTGTCAATTAAGAGGTCACTAGTAACTTCGAAGAGAGTAGTATGGTGCAAAGATAAAGTCGGAAGCCAGATAGTAAATGGTTAAGAAAAAAGTAAGAAAAAAGAAAATGGATGCACCTGTTGTAGATGGCTTTTTGTGGGGTTTAGCCACAAAGGGCAGAAGAGATATAGGATGATTGTTAGCAGGGACGGAAGGATCAAATGAAGAGAGAATGAAAGTAAAGAGAAGAGTGGAGATGACAGAGGCACAATCTATTGGAGAAAAGGTGAAATGGGATCACTTTAGGAAGTAGAGGACTTAGCCTTGGTAAGGAATTAAGCCATTTCATCATGTGAGACTGTGCGAAGGAAAAAATAGAGACAGAAGGTGTCTGAGGCCCGGGAGATGAAGAAGAGAGAGTTCACAAATGGCTCCAATTTTTCTGTAAAATACAAGGTAAGACTCTCAGCTGAGGAAAATATTAGGTTTAGCTATATCCCAAAGAGATGAAGAAATAGGAAAATGTCCTGTGTGTACAAATATTTATCACAGCTGTTTATTGTGGTGACAAAAAAAAAGAAAAACTTAAATGGATGCCCATCATTTGAGGAATGGATGATTATATCAGGTGATGGACTAGATAAGAGTGCCAGGCCTGAAATGAGGAGGACTCTTCTTCCAAAGTTGAAATCTGGCCTCAGATACTTACTAGCTATGTGACCCTGGGCAAGTCGCTTAATTTCCTCATCTGTAAAATGAGCTGGAGAAGGAAATGGCAAAACACTCCAGTATCTTCTCCAAGAAAACCTCGAATGGCATCCCAAAGAGTTGAACATGACTGAAACGACTGAACAACATGAACGTGATAAGGTATTATTGTGCTATAAGAAATAAGGACATAGATTATTTCAATGATTCATGTAAAAACATATGAACTGATAAAGAGTAAAATGAACAGAACAATTTACAGAATAACAACACTATAAAGATAAGCAACTTTGAAAACTGTAAGAACAATGACCAGCCATGATTTCAAAGGACCAATCACGAAACAAACTATGAGAGAAAGGTGAGGGAATTAGGGTACAGAATAATATATATGTACATGCATGCACATATATATGTGTGTATATATATATACATATATATATACACTTTCATATAGCCAATGAGAGAATTTGTTTTGCTTTTCTATGCATATCTGTTACAAAGAATTTGTTTTTCTTTTCTCATTACAAGAGCTGCTCTAGCCTTTAACAATGTGTAATTGTAATAGATGACTATGACTTTAGAAATGCAGTGACTGAGATGTGTCTTAGCCACTTGCTTATATGTCTTTCAGACCAACCATTTCTACTTTCTTGTCAAACAATCACTGCAGTGACTATTTAAGGATAGATGTGGATTTGATTATAAACACAGGCATGAACAAATCACCCTTCACACCAGTTCTTATTCACTTGGGACTTTCGAAGGTACGTGTTCAAGTACCAAAGTAACCTTAAGCTAGTGAGCATAAATAACCCTGTTGAAGTGTTAGAAGATGAATAAACAGGTGAGTCTTTTATCTTCTTCTCTATGTGATAACTGAAGTGAGGTGAATCCCACAAATTGTGGGAAACAAATTATACCATTTAAAGCTCCTAGTTAAGAAGGCTCTGTGTTTTATTTTATTCAACCTTAAGTCCAAAGGCCTAAAACTTTCATATGAGGCATGAGCCAAGGTCATGAGATAATAGGATCATAGACCAAGAGGTGGAAAGGATATTAGAGGTCATTTGGTGGGATATGATCAAAGTTTCCATCTATTCTCAAGGTATCCAGAATTTAGGTTCCTAAAGGTGAAGGTCAAAAACTATAATCTCAGCAGTAAACAGGAATGAGGGGTGTATATGTGTGTGTGTGTGTGTATACACTTGTGTTTTTGTCTTAAAAAACATCCCCCAATCACAATATCACAATTACATTTGTGTGTGTTTCATTTTACAAATTTTTCCAGATTATTTACACTCCATGAGAGTCCACAAAACACTAAAGCAAAGCTAACAATATAATGACCTCATCTGAAAAAGGCATTCAACATTCCACATTTGTAGCACCACCCATCTCTATTTAAGCAACAGAAATGTATTTTCTCTCTCACCTTCCACCCAATTAAAAAAAGAGAAAAGAAAAACAAATTCCTTGTAACAAATATGCATAGTTAAGCAAAACAACCCCCCTCATTGGCTATATAGAAATGTATGTGTGTGTATTCATGTATGTGTTACAGAGACTTAGATATACGGATACATAGAGGCAGGCAAGTGGCTCGGTGGATAAAGTGTGGGGCCTGGAGTCAGGAAGACCTGAGTTCAAATCCAGCTTCAGACACCAACTGTGTGACCCTGGGCAAGTCACCTAGCCTCTGTTTGCCTTAATTCAGTGGAGAAGAAAATGGCAAACCACTCCAGTATCTTTGCCAATGGGTCACAAAGAAGTGGACACAACTGAATGACAACAATGGGTAGGTACAAAGATTGATAGGGATAGTGATGAAGAGAGGGGGGAGAGAGAGAGAGATGGGTAGATATAGATAGATATGGATAAAAATAGAACTCTGTACCCTAAATCTATCACCTTTCTCTCAGGGGTCGATAGTATATTTCATTCTTAGTCCTTTGGAATCATGAATGGGAATTGTATTGACCACAGTTCTTGCAGTTTTCAAAGTTGTTTTTCTTTAAACTGAGGCTGAGTAACATGCTGGGGGCCATGAAACTCGGAAGTTTCTAAGGATGGATTTTGAATTCAGGCCTTCCCCACTCCAAGACCTGCCAAAATTTGAGTTTCAGTGGTATGTCCTTTAAAAACTCAAGGTTACCCCAGTGCTGTTATGAAAAGTTGGAGGAAGATGCAAATGGAATATTTGTCAACAAGAAAATACTATATGGAGAAACCAGGGTCCAGGAAGAAACAGTTCACTTACTAAGGAACTACATTTGAAATCACTCAGAACTCCCATTCAGAACATCACGAAATAAAGAAAAAAACTGAAATATGATATTCCAGGCTATAAAGTGGTTTGTCTAATTGGTGAAGAATTATTTCATGAAAAAGAAAAAAATGCAAAATTCTCATCAGTCCAGTGAAGGATCCTTTTGCTTCAGCAATGATGGGGACAAAATAGTAGAAAATTATAAAGAGGGCACACATAGTTTTGAAATCATGGACAAACACTAGCTTAACTGTGGTTAATTCAGATGTGAGGGTTTTTTGTCTTTTGTTTGTTTTGTTTTTATCCATTGACCAAAAAGTGGACAACTGAAGTGGGAACAGAGTCAGATCAATCTTAGCATTCTCACTATAAGTGAAAACAGAAGACAAAGGGAGATCATATTTTATTTTGGTTAGTTTCAGGTTGCTTTCTTATTTGTTTCAGTTAAATAGAAAGATATCTCGCTGCCCAGTTAATTTATTAACCACTTACCATGGGTCAGGTACCATGCTAAGTGCCAGCAATATGAAGAAACACAAAATCAGTTCTGCTCTCAAGGAGATCCCAATTTTATGGGGAAGACGACATGCAAACACCTACGTACAAATCGCTGAAGCACACTGGGGTGAGGATGAGGGTAAACAAGTTGTGGAATAAAGATAATTGGAGCTTATTCACCTATACGTGCTAAAGAGGTTGAAGAAGTGGATCAAGTCTATGAAAGTATTTTTTTGTAAAGAATTATAAGCACTGTTTCTTATTACCTCTGGTTACTTGATAAGTCTTATTTTAAACTTTGTTAACCCCCACTCTAACTTGTTTATTTATATTATTTTTCTATTATACAGTTCTCTGCAGCACCTTCTGTTCCAGCTTTAGCCCCCTTGTGGCTATTCTTCTAGGAGCCCCTAGGTGGCAGAGTGGTTAAGGCTCTGGACCTAGACTAGGGAAGACTTGAGTTCAACTACAGCTTCAGATACTTCCTAGTAGTTCAATTTTGGGCAAATCACTTAACCTCTGCCTGCCTCGGTTTCTTCACCTGTAAAATAAGAATAATAAAAGCACCGATCTTCCAGGGTGATTGCGAGAACAAGACGGTATGATTTTTGTGATGCTCTTTACAAAACGTAAAAGACTCTATGAATGTGATTATGATTATTACACGTAAGACCACGCCATGCTTTTGCATCCACCTTCTATATACGCCATTTAAAATGAGGAATCTAGACAACACTCTAAGATAGTCAGTTGCTCTAACTTGCTTTATAGAGTGAGTTTCCTGGCCCAGAGAGTCCTATAACAGTAACATCAAAGGCAGGGCCAATCCCCAGTCTCCCTCTCCCCTCCCACAGAAATAGAAATAAGGAATTGAAAGCAAATAAATAGAGGACCTACCTCCATAGACTTTTTATAATAACTTTTTGACTAGGATGAATATGCAGAATCTTTAAGGTTCTTTTTCCATTAACACAATTCAATTGGCTCCTTTGAGTTTGAATTTTCTTGGAACAAACCATTTCTTTGTCAGAAAAAAATGAAAGCTGATCATGTTCTGCATTCCCAGTGGTTACGCTATTCATACCTTGTCCAATTCAATCCACTTCAGTTCAACAAACATTTATTGAGGATCTATTATGTGAGAGATAACTGTGTGCTAGGTCATAAGGGGGTTTTCCAAAATAAATAACCCTGCCATCTTAGAGAATAGGATATTTGAATGAGTAGCAACGGTAAGTTAGAATAAGCACTTAGAAATACCCTCAGAATTAGGCTTATGAGCAAGAGATGAATTCTTTTTCAAACATGGGAGAAAAACAATTAAAAAACAAAAAATAGATCCTTTTGATTAGATAAAATTGAAAAACTTTTGCACAAATAAAATGAATGTATCCAGGGGGAAAATACTTTTGTCTAAGTGTTTGGTATCTAAGACATATAGACAAGTGACAGAAATATATGACTAAAAGTCATCTTCAATAATAGATAAGTGGTCAAAGGGTATCAACAATTATCAAAGCAATGATTACAAATTATTAATAACCACAAGGGGAAGCTAGGTGGCATAGTGAAGAGAGTGCTGGGTCTTCATTCAAGAAGACTCCCCTTCCTGAGTTCAAATCTGAATTCGAAGATGCTTACTAGCTCTATGACCCTGGGCAAGTCACTTAACCCTATTTGCCTGAGTTCCTCAAAACGGCAAATCACTCTAGTATCTTTGCCAAGAAAACCCTAAATTGGGTCATGAAGAGTTGGACATGATTGAAACGGCTAAACAATACTCATAACCAAACAAATGTCCCAAATCACAAATAATAAGGACAATGCAAATCAAAACAGTCTTAAGGTTTCACATAAGACCCAGCAAATGGGCAAATCTGACAAAAGATGAGGAGAGTCAATGTTTCATGGGGAAGCACTAATGCCTTCCGCTGAGCTGTGAATTACTATGGCCTCTTTGGAAAGCAATGTGGAATTATGCAAATAAAATGGTTAAAATGGCCATACCTAGTGACCTAGAGATTCCAACTGCTGGGCATACAGCCCTAAGAGGATGCTGAGGAAATACAAGGCTTCATATAGACCAAAATTTAATAGCAGCATTTTTAGGCAGCCAAGAATGGGAAATAAAGTAGATGCCCATCATCAGGAAGAATGGCTAAACAAATTGTGGTAATTTAATGATTTTATCATAATAAATGACAAATGATAAATACAGAGAAGCACAGAAAGACTGGTATAAAATGCTGTAAAGCGAAGTAAATGGTGAGCCAGGGAAAACAATACACATGATGATTACATCAATGTAAATGGAAAGCACAAGACAACACAGCTGAAGATTAACATTGTGAAATTACAGGACAAGTGCCGTCCCAAAGAAGACATATGACAAATAAATACATGTGTACATATATGCCCATGTATATATGTATATACACAGACTTTTTTAAGGAGCAGGGGGTACAGAGATGCAGACCGTGTCATGCACCATCGCATATATATTTTTAATATATTGATCAGTTTTGCTTTTTTTCTCTTTTTACTTTCCTTTTATCTTTGAAAAAAATCTCTGTTCTATAAGAGACCTCTGAGAAGAGGAAGTTCACATAAGGGATTCTACATGATATATAAAATAAAATATAACAATAAATATTTCTTAAAATAATGATAAAGAGAAAACCGGGGGCAGAGACAAAATGGCGGCTGGAAAGCAGGGACTTGCTTAAACTCTCCCCCAAATCCCTCCAAACGCCTGTAAAAAATGGATCAGAATAAATTCTAGAGCTGTGGAACTCACAAAATAGTAGAGGGAAACAGGTCTCCAGCCCAGGAGGGCCTAGATGGTTGCCAGGAAGGGTCTATCGTATGGTGCTGGGAGTGGAGCACACCCCCAGCGTGGGCCGAGCCAGGACAGACCAGATCCCGAGCCAGCCGGCCGGAACAGGCCTTGGGGCCATGAATCAGTGAACTGTGGCACTTACCAGACTTCTCAACTCACAAACGACAAAGAGCAGATTAGCGGGAAATTGTGGAATTGAGTTCAGAGCAGTCCGGCCACCAGCCCTGGGGGTCGTGGAGGTGGTGCAGCAGTGGTGGTAGCAGCAGCAGGAAGCTCCTTAGCTGCTTCCAAAGCTCCAGCATCAGCTGCTTCCCCGAGTCCCTGGCTCACATGGTGGGAGGAATCAACAGCAAATCAGAGAGGGAGTGCAAGGAGCACTTTGTGGGCACAAAGGCAGATTCTCTTGCTGCGCCCTGCTTGGATCTGTATAGCAGTCCTAGCTGGCGGTTCTTGGGGAAAGAGGAACGCCACTGTGCCACAGCCTGGGAAGAAGGTGGAGTAGAATTACCTCTGCAAACAGCAGTGCTTGGACCCTAAAGCTGGGGACAAAGTACTCTCTACTCTAAAAGCAGTCATATCCTGACAAAAAGCACAAAGGTCAAGTAGTTGGTTGGGAACATGAACAGGCATCGAAAATGAACTCAGATTCAAACTCTAGATTCCTTTTTTGGTGACACAGAAGACCAAAACATACAGCCAGAAGAAGTCAACAAAGTCAAAGAGCCTACAGCAAAAGCCTCCAAGAAAACCATGAATTGGGCTCAGGCCACGGAAGAGCTCAAAAAGCATTTGGAAAAGCAAGTTAGAGAAGCAGAGGAAAAATTGGGATGAGAAATGAGAAGGATGAGAGAAAACCATGAAAAACAAGTCAATGAATTGCCAAAGGAGACCCAGAAAAATACCTAAGAAAATAACACCTTAAAGAATAGAATAACCCAAATAGCAAAAGAGCTCCAAAAAGCCAAAGAGGAGACGAATGCTTTGAATGGCAGAATTAGCCAAATGGAAAAGGAAGTGCAAAAGACCACTGAAGAAAATACTCCCTTAAAAGTTAGGTTCAAGGAAGTGGAAACTAGTGACTTTATGAGAAATCAAGATATTATAAAAAAGAACCAAAGGAATGAAAAAATGGAAGACAATGTGAAATATCTCATTGGAAAAACCAGTGACTTGAAAAATAGATCCAGGAGAGATAATTTAAAACTTAATGGACTACCTGAAAGCCATGATGAAAAACAGAGCCTAAATATCACCTTTCAAGAAATTATCAAGGAGAACTGCCCTGATATTCTAGAGCCAGAGGATAAAACAGAAATTGAAAGAATCCACTGACTGCCTCCTGAAAAAGATCCCAAAAAGAAAACTCCTAGGAATATTGTTGTCAAATTCCAGAGTTTCCAGGTCAAAAAGAAAATACTGCAAGCAGCCAGAAAGAAACAATTTGATTATGGTGGAAATACAATCAGAATAACACAAGATCTAGCAGCTTCTACATTAAGGGAATATGATATTCCAGAGGTCAACGAAGCTAGGATTAAAACCAAGAATCACCCACCCAGCAAAACCGAGCAGAATGCTCCAAGGCAAAATATGGAATTTCAATAAAACAGAGGACTTTCAAGCTTTCTCAGTAAAAAGACCAGAGCTGAATAGAAAATTTGACTTTTAAACACAAGAATCAAGAGAAGCATGAAAAGAAAGAGAAATCATAAGGAACTTAGTATAGTTGAACTGTTTTGTTTACATTCCTATGGAAAGATGATGTGTATAATTCATGAGACCTCAGTGTTAGGCTGAAGGGAATACGCACACACACATACACACACACACACACACACACACACACACACATACATACAGACAGAGGGCACAGTTGAATATGAACGGATGATATCTAAAAAAATAAAATCAAATTGAGGGATGACAGGAATATATTGAGAGAGGGAGAGATAGATTGGGGTAAATTATCTCACATAAAAGTGGCAAGAAAAAGTAGTTCGTTGGAAGGGAAGGGGGGCAGGTGAGGGGGAATGAATGAATCTTGTTATTATCGGATTTTACTTGAGGAGGGAATAACATACACACTCAATTGGGTATCTTACCCCACAAGAAAGAAGGAGGAAGGGGATAAAAAAAATGGGGGACAATAGAAGGGAGGGCAGATAGGGAGAGGAGGTAGTCAAAAGCAAACACTTTTGAAAAGGGACAGGATCAAGGGAGAAAACTAAATAAAGGGAGACAAGATAAGAGGGGGCAAAATATAGTTAGTCTTTCACCACATGAGTATTGTGGAATGGTTTTACATAATGATACATGTGTGGCCTATGTTGAATTGCTTGCCTTCCTAGGGAGGGTGGGTTGGTAGGGAAGAGGGAAGAGAATTTGGAACTCAAAGTTTTAAAAGCAGAAATTAAAAAAAAGAAATTATTGAGGAAAACTGCCCTGATATTCTAGAACCAGTGGGTAAAAGAGACATTGAAAGAATCCACCAATTGCCTCTTTTTTTCTGCAAAAACATTTTTTTTTATTTTTAGTTTGCAACAAACAGTTCTACATAATTTTGAGTTCCAGATTTTCTTCCCTCCCTCCGCCCCCTCCCCAAGAAGGCATGGAATCCCATATAACTTCCATGCATAACTTGGCGTTGAATTAATTTACACACTAGTCAAGTTGTCAAGAAGAACCACGATCAATGGAATGACTCATGAGAAAGAAGAAACAGAACCAAAAAAAAA
>JAQQSZ010013540.1:0-11730 GCA_028646595.1 Phalanger gymnotis | reverse complement strand
GGGGGGGGAGAAAAGAGGAGAGGAAAGAAAGGAAGGGAAAATGAAGAAAGAAAGAAATCTAGACAGTAAACCCCAAGTCACGTGGGCAGTTTCTGACCATTAAAATTTTCCTTCCTTTGGGGAGGAGAAGGAGAGGAAGAGGGAGAGGGAGAGGCCCAGCTGAGTTACCCAACTAGCTGGGTCCCCTTTTAGGAAGCTCGGTCTACTCACTTCATCTTTGAAGAAGACCATGACATCAGGGAAATGATGACATGACTTGCAGTTTATGTGCAGAGTCTTGTACCAGGGACAGAGGAAGGTATGAATATTAGGCAAGGTATAATCCCTAACACCATATTGCTTAAAGTCTAGGATGGGCCTATGACAGATAAAAATAACTAATTTAAAATAATTTATTGAAAGTATATATGACTGATCAAACAGTGCTTTGTGAAGTTCTAGAATGACAGGGTGGAGGAAGGAGGGGAAATCAATACTATCTGGTTACATCAAGTAGCATTTCATGGAAAAGTCAGCATTTGACCTGGAATTTAAAGAGTAGATAGGATTTAAAAAAAAATGGAGATGAGGCAATGCAGGCAGCAGGCGTAGCATGAGCAAATGCACACATTGAGGCAGCAAAAACACATTATTTGTTCCCAGGATAGCAAGAGTCCCATTTTGCATGCAATCCAAATATGGCAAGAGGATCAGGCAAGTATTTAATTTTGGAGTGGTACCTAACTGTGCAGGCCTTGGAATGCCAGCCCAAGAAGTCTGAACTTTACTTTTTAGGCAAAAGGGAGACAATAAAAGATTATGAGCAGAGGAGAGAGATAAAGTCTTAGGAATATAGCAGCTGTGTGATGAATGGAACAAGGTGAAGAGAGACTGGAGGCAGTAAAACTGGTTAGGAAGTTATTGAAATCATCCCGACAAATATTAATGATGTGGTGGCTGTAACAATAAAAGGTGAAGAGGTAGATGAGAGAACAGTTAGGGCAAGTTCAGTGATGTAAATATGGATATGTCGTGTGTCTGGAGTTCAGTTTGGCCACATATGTGGATCATTTTACCACATAAAAAAACCTTTTTTTCCCCTTTTGTTGTCTTTAGTTCCTAAGGTAATTTAAAAATAATTATTTCAAAATGCTGCTAATTGCCTCCTACTCCATCTCTTTCCCCTCCCCCCACATTTTTCTTTCTCTTCGTTAGAATAATAAAAATGTGATGAGCACTTTGTAAGGAATGTCATATAATATTCAATTCAGCATGTTTTTTAAGAGTTCAAGACATTGTGCTTGGCACTAGTTTAACAAACAATAATTCCTCTCTTTAGGGAGCTTATGTTCTTTTGGAGTGATATACAGCACATACTCACATAAATATAAGATATCTATGGCCTAGTCAGTTAGTGACTTGTAATGGGCTTGAAGAAATCACAGAAACACACTCAGATTTTTAGAATGGGAAGTATGTCAAAGAGATCATATGGTCCAGATAAATAAAGGCCTTCCTTTATTAATTCAGCAAAAATATTTAAATCTCTATTGTGTCCAAAGTAGGCTTTATGGGAGATAGAATGTTTAGATAAAAAATAATCCCTCCGAGGAGTTTAGTTTGCTAGAGTGTTAAGATAAACAGAAATAACTATATTAAACATGTGATAAGACCATTAGAGAGGTGTACAGCAAAGAATGAAGTGAGATCTGAGAGAGGAAGATTGTTAATAACAGAGCATCAGGGAAGACTTCATGGAGGAGGTGGTATTTGAGGGATTATGAGGTAGAGGGAGTTTGAACTATATTTACTTCCAAGTTCCCTTGCAAATCTAAGATACTGTCATTCTGGTTTTGCCTATAAAAAGTGCAGTTTTTGACAACATTTTTATAACAGGATGTGAACTGAGGTTGTTATGTGGTATTATGTTCTAGTATATAGGAACACATATTCAACAAAACAGAATCTGTCTCACAATTATCATATAGGATGTTTTATACAAATATGTAGAGCTGGGGTATTTCATAAGAGTTTCAAAAAAGTATATGCTTTGTGAGTGATACACTAACCTTGTCAGCACATAGAATACTTTTACGATGAAATTAAAATTTACTAGCCTTTTATTCCCTGTAGAGATATATTGTCAGCAAAAATTAGAATAATATTATTTTCTATTTGTTCAACATAGATTGTTCTCCTAAGGCTTTGCATATATGGAACTGTCTTCTGCTCTTTGATAATATTATTTAATATGTATATCACATATTATATCTACAAAGCTTTATTTTTCTCCCAGAATTTTAGCCTCTGTTTCATCAGAAAATAAAATAAGTTCTCCAAAATACAATATTGAAGGTGACTTTGAAACCTATAGTCAAATTTCAGTCTGTGATTAAGCAATGCTTGGAACAGCCATCATGTATCTGGATATGTTTTGTATGGGTCATTCAAAATTTAATCTAACATGCTCGCTTTGAAGTGTAGGTTAAAAGCACTATGTAAAGAGACATCTATTTTTACATACACCCCTCCAAAAAACAAAACAAAACAAAACAAACAAAACCAAATACAATTCAAAAAGCCACCTTGAAGCTGGGTTCTCATATATAACTCAGAGAAGGTTAAATTAAATCTCTGTATCCAGATTCCTGAATTGAATTGGTTTGTAGTCCAAATTTTGAAAAAAGTGTTAACCAAACCACCACTGAGTTAACATGGAGGGCAACCATGTTGTCAAAGAAGTAAGTACCAATGAAGGGGGTTACACAAAATGTGAGAAAGTTTGAGGCAGCATAGTATAGTAGAAAGAGCCATGGCTTTGGTGTCAGAGACCTGGGTTAGAATCCTGAATATGCTACTGTACTGTCTGTGCGACCTCAAGCAAATTATGTCCTTTATCTGGGTCTCCGTTTCTCCTCTGTATAAAGAGAACTTTAGACTTAATGAACCCTAAAATCCCTTTTAGCTCTGATTTTTGTGATCCCATATTTTTCTTGATGTGATGATGGACTTACTAACATTTCTAGGTCTGTCCATTTTCAAATAAGAGCAACACTGAAATCCTTTGTTTTTTACTTATGGAAACCAGAAGATTGTTACTATGGTGCTTGAGGATTATAACTGTATCTGTAAGAGATTGTGCTCTAGATTATGATTTAGGAGTCTGCCAACCCTTTGCAAACAGAGTACTTCTGCCTTCTGTGGGATCTCAGGTAGGGAATTGCTTGGCATTACAACAGTGTGCTGGAGGATTTGTGACTGTCTGGTTGATTACAATGCTCACCCACATTCAAGAAGATAGCGAAAGCTAGACATTGGATGGGATACTGACAATTTGCTACATTTACTCAAAGCTGACAACCTGAATAACTTTGTTTGCATAGCTCATTTATGGTTTTGAATAATTTCTGATACCTGGATTAGAGTATCAATAATTATTAATGCTGTTTCATTGTTAAAATCGCCTTCTTGTAAATCAAATATGTAATAGGGCATGTAATCTCTGGTGTGCTCATCCTAATTAGAGTCTGAGTTTCTTGAGAACAGGGAGTATCTTGATTTTTCAATTTATAATACTAATTCTTATTACAATGTTTGGCATAAATTAAATACTTAATAAATCCTTCCTCATGTATTCATGTGCCCATTTATTCATTCATGAACAGAGACATTAGATGTGTAGAATAAATGGGAAGCTCTGTTGACTCCTGGGGACACATGAGAGGCCCTACCCTAGGGTCAGTAAACTAGCTTATGGAGTCTCTGGGACATTGGTAAAATACTACTGTTCTAGAATCAGTGCAGAAGGAAGATCTCAACTCTAGTCTGGCACAGTGAAGAGAAAGGTGAAGATGGGGCATTCCTTCATCATAGTTGGTAGCTGACACAAAGCTAGGAGGAAGAGCTGATACACTGGATAACGATCTGGATTCAACGAAATCTTGGCAGGCTAGAGCAATAAGCTGAATTGAATAAGATTAATTGTAATAGGCATAAATGTCAAGCTTTACTCATGGGTTCGAAAAATCAAATTCATAAGAACAAGATGAAGGAAGCATGACTAGACAGCAAATCATCCAAAAAAAATTTTAGGATTTTAATGGATTTCCAAACTCAATATGAGTTTACATGTGATATGATAGCTAAGATGGCCAATGCAATATTAGGCTTATTTAAAAGAAAAATAACTTTTAGTAATTAAGCTATTGTAGTCCTGTTGTACTCTTCCCCTGATCAAACTCCATCTGGAACATTTGATAAATTTTAGGCATCACTTTATAGGAAGCATAGGCTGGAGAATGTTCATAGCAAGACAATCAGATGAAAGGACCTGGAGATAGAAAAATCAGTTGAAGGACCTGGGGACATTTAGCCTGGTGTAGAGAAAATTTATAGGGCTCTGATAGCTTTGTTTTAATTCCTGGAAGGCCTTCAAGTAGGAGAAGAATTAATGCTTTTTCTACTTATTCCCAGAGGGCAGAAATAGCAGCAACTTTGTACCCAGAGGACACAAAACTTTGCAACAAGAAATATATATGCAGAGGTAAATTCAAACTAGAAGTCAACACAACTCCACCATTCTTAGAACCGTCTAAAATATGGTTCCCACAGGAGGTAGTGGTTATACCAATTAATGGAGGTCTTTAAGCAAAGGCTCAATCACCCTTTGTCAGATGTGTTATAGATGGGATCCTTTTTTTCAAGTGAGGTTTAGACTAGATGGCCTCTGAGCTCCATTCCAGCTCTGAAATCTTAAGATCCCATTCCCTACTCTGATTTAGATGCTTAGGTTAATTAAAATTTAGTTCTGTTTTGTTTTTGCTCAGAACTAGGCTTTGCTCTCTCCTCTGTATCTCTCTTGGTCATAAAACCTTTGTTATAATCATATTTGATACTTCAAATGATCTATTTTCTGCACTGTGTCTCAGATTTGGACAGGATATAAGAAGAAATCTTGTCTACTCATTTATAACAAGATACAGAAAAAAGAAGTAAATTACAAATAACTTTTTATTATTTTAAATTAATTTAATTTAAATTTATTTAAATGCTACAGGAAAGCCTTTTCATATTGAGAAATAGTTATACAATTTTGAATTGACCTTAATAAAATGTGAAATTCCAATTAAAGTCAGAATACATCAGTATGGGTACTCCCTGCACTGCAAATTGTAAGAGCCTTCCCCATTCTTTTCATGATTTGCTATGACCAAAATCAACACCTGTTGGCTTACCTTCTGGTGATAAGCTTTTCTGTACCTAGCTAGGTGACACTTGGATAATGGACGGATGAATGGATAGATGCTGAGTTCAATGCTGAGCCTTTATTTGAAAACTTTTCCAGGTTGCTAGGAGCTGATGGAGCAATGGAGGTGACCATAAGTACTTTTTCTGTACAACAGGTACAAATATGCCAAGCCTCCTTCTTTATGCTACTAAAGAAATCAATGAATTGCTGACTTTTACTAAGTAATTCCTTCTGAGAATAGGTTTTAGTCATACAGAGAGAAGTTTAGAGGTATTTGGCTATTAAACCAAGTCATTAACATAATAGTAGCTGACATGTATATAGCACTTTAAGGATTACAGATCACTTGACATGCATCATCTCATTTGAGTCTAATCACAAACCTTGGAGTAGGTATATTATTATCCCTATTTCACAGTTTACTGAGACTTCATTAAGTAAAGTAACTTACCCATGGTCACAAACAGCTAGTAGAATGTCAAAGGAAGTCTTTGAACTCAGGTCTAGCATTCTATCCAATGAGACACAGCACTTCTATAAATATTGATTTCTAACTCTAGGCCTTGACCATTTTTGATTTGCTAAGGCCCATTACAAAGTTTTTTGCCTTTGTAACCTCTTAACAAACACAATGATTCATATGATGGTGCATTTTTTGTAAGGAAGTGTTGTTTAATCTCTAAGACCCGTCCCCCTGCACCCTCTACCTCTTTCCAATCACAGTAAAGCATCAATATCCACAATACCACCAGGGATGGTTAATTCAGAATTCATTACAAGCAGCACTGAGACTAAAATTTATAGTGGTCTGTTGGTAGGGAATTTATGTCATTCTGTGTATATAAAATATTAAAGAAAATAATCAATCTTCTTACTGGAGTGCTTTCTCTGGAACTACTATCCCAGCTCACAATCACACTGATGAGTTGGGTCTCCATAGTGTGACTGTTACCTAACCTTAAAGAATCTAGGGGTAACACTGAGGGGATTGAAGTGACTTTCTAATAGTATATCTCATTGATTCCCACTCTGTGTTTGTCATTGATTATAAATTTGTATAATTTAGGCAGCCAGACTCAATTTCTTCTTTAGAAAGTATTAACTAACGTAGTAAAGTAAGAATAGTTGGTGTAAAACATCCCTTTTCCATCCTACTACCAGCACCAATGCCCTCTGCCTGCCACCACTGGCCAAAGTCTATGACATCGTCTCTCATCTGTATATAAAGAGTCCAGGGAAAGGTGGGCTCAAATTTGAAGAATACTGGCTCTCAGAGGACTGAGAAGCCCTCTGAAGTTTATGAAGTCTTCCTCTGTTCAAGGGGGTAGGATGGGAAGACTTGAAAAAAACCCTAAGGTTCAGGGTTCTGCTCCTCCCTACCTTGTTTAATAGATTCCTTCTCAAAGTGCTCGACTATATTAAGATTTGAACTGGTCTGTTTTGTAGAACAAAACATAGAGTGTGGTCCTCCTGTTGCACCGGGGAGGTCATGGTAGCAAAAACCTAAAGAACGACAGAGAGGTGTTCTTTATGGAAAACTCTGTTGGGCTAAATGAGGTAGGGGTGATTTTGACTCTAACCTTATTTTGCTATAACTTAATCTGTGCTAGCCTATCAATACTTTTCCACTAGTTGCCAGCACTACTCTTGCCATCTTTGCTTTCTGCCTAGGATCTTAGCAAGAGTAGTAAAGTAGAGTGGGGGAAGCATTGCCACCATGCAATCAACCAATAAGTAAGCATTTGTTAAGTTCCTACCTTTTATCTCACTCTGTGCTAAATGCTGGAGACAAATAGAACCTGCTCTCAAGGAGTTTATGTTCTATCAGGGAGATATTATGCATACACATAAGTATATACAAATATACAGTAAGAAAAATAGAATGAATAACATAAAGATTAAGTGGCTCTTTTTACATTGTGATTAGCATTCTATTTATTTTTTTGAAGCCTGCTACCTATTATAGTTCCCTTTCGGTCCTTAGGGTCACGAAGCTTCTTTGATTTCTAATTCAGAATCCTAGGGAGAAGGTTGGATGTTACTGATCTCAAGACAGAGAATAGCTGTAATGCTCTCAGTAGGAGGAAAATTGAAAAACTCAGGTTACTTTTTCATCCAATTACTGCATGGTTGATTTTTTTGTGTGTTAGGGGCTATATATTGTCAGAAGATATAGTTTAACTCCATATGGCTACACAAATAACCTTTCTGAGGATGTAAACTGAATGCTCAAAAGCAATAAAAGGGCTGAGGAGAGTTTATTTACTTGGCTTCTTTTAGTTCTTTTACAGCACATTGGTGGCCAGCTTTATTGTGCATAACATCTTCATGAGGCATTTTTGGTAAACAGAAAATTGATAATTAAAGAGTTCATCTAATTTATCTGCCCTTTTAATCTGTTTAAAACTTTTGTCCAGGGATTACATTTTTAGCTGTATTAAAATAGAGAGAAATATGGCAAAATATTCAGCAACAATTTATTTTGCAAGCACAAAAAGCATATAACTGTTCTCTAATTACTAGCCTTTGAGGCATTTATAGCTAAATTAAAATCATCATCAGCTGTTAAGTGTGTTTGCTTTGATTAGGTTCTTGGTTTATGAGGTTTTAGACAGAAGTAAAGTTTACGGCATTTGTTATTAGTGGATTTAATGTTACATTGAAGTAACTTTTGTTTCCTGAAAAGTGGTGTTCCATTTTGTCATTTGAAACTTTATAGTTTCAAATAACATAAGTTATCAATAAGCAAAAGTTATAAATGGAAAGTTTGCTAAATAAAAGAGAAGTTCATGGACAATCTGATAAAGACAAAATTATCGAAAACCATATAATATATTGAGAGGCAAAATGACATAATACTTACAGGGCCTTCAATGTGGTCACTAAGATTTGAGTTCAAATCCTACCTCTGATTTATATTTACCGTGACCCTGGGGAAATCACTAAGGCCTTACAAGAAATTCTCCAAGACTATAAGTTTCAGACAAATTGTCAGTCTGGATCAGTGGAGGGACTTTTTATTCCATTATTTCCTCATACTATGAAATGACAGGCTCAGATTCCTGCCCCTCTCTTCTTTTTCTCCTTTGCCCTACCACTATATATTCATGTTTGCTCATTTTAGAATTTCCTCATTTTACCTTGTGTGTCAGAAGGTCATATTGAGAACCAAATCATATAGTTTTTTGATAGGTAATTAAATAAGATATTTGATAATTCTTCCCCGTTCTCACTTTTTGTACAATATTTAATTGCTTCAATAGATCTGCGATCTCATCAGTGTGTGTGTTCCCACCACAAGTACAGATGGTAATCTTTTCTTCACTACTTATTCTGTATCAGTCTTTCTAGTGTTCTTCCACAGATACTGCATCGAACATCCACCTAATGTGTGAAAGGCCTTGCTCTAGGCTTTGATGACATTTTAGGGGTACCATGGCAGCTCTCGTTCTGTACATCTGTTATCACTCACTCCAGCTAGACAATTGGTCTACTTTCTTTTGCTGTTCATTCAGACCCTAAATGATGTTTCTTATTCCACTTTTTACATAGAAATTGTCAGCAGAAATGTAGACTACTCAAAACCACCAGGTATCTTTTCATTACCCTTTGGCCAGCCTCGATTTTTTCTTTGGAGATCTTTATGTTGTAAGATTCTCAATCATATAACATCATAAGAGCATTCTTGATTTAAAAAAAGAGTGATTTTCATGCCAAGGAAAGGGCCAGTTTCAAATCACTGATGCTATTATACTCTATATCAAATAGAAAACAAACCCCTTTACTCCTCCTCAATTTAATTCTGGAAATAACTCAATATATGCAGTGTGTTTCCCATATGCACATGGAAACTATATGTTGAGTACTTTCTACCTATGTAGTTTTTGCTTCCTGGATTACTAGAGCAATCTTTTGAGAAATTACGGATCTCATTGAAGAAGTTCTGTACTGTTCTTGGGCCTCAGAGTAATCAGCACCATATAGACAAGAACTCTTGTAGGACTCCAACCTCTTTGATAAACTCTTAATATTTTTTTTCTTGTAGCAGGCCAGTGAAACCTCTGAACCCCTTCTTGTAATAATACTTTGAAGTGCATAAAATGAAATTCAAAGGATTATGAAGAAAATAAATTATATTGAAATACAATTATCCATCATCCATGGATACTAGGGTATATCTTTTGCAGAGTATCCTCTAAGAAAATGATCAGTGATTAAAAGGTACCAATTTATGCTCCATTTGACCCAAAGAATCAGAGTGTCCATGATGAGAGTTATCTCTATGGTTGCATTTTTAAAGAGATATTAGATGATCATTACGTACTCATGAGAGGATTCTTATTTATTTTGTTCTCTCAAGCTAAGAGATTTTTGGAGGGGATGGCTCATCAATAATTGATACAGCATTTTTAATTTCTGCACAGTTAATTTTCATGGCTATGATGATATGCTATAGAAAATTATTTTTTTAAATTAAAAAGGGCTTCAAATCCTATTTTACAAGAGTTTGTATAATCCCCCCTTGTACTCAACATTGCAAAGGTAATCATTCACTTTTTATTGCACTGTCTTGTATAGTTCTTTATAAGTTTTCTCTAATTCATCCTTTGCAAAAGAGGTGGCCATAATGGGCTATAGTTATTTTCATGGTTATCTCTTTACTTAGGCTCATTATGAGTGTATCAAGTGAAAATCCCCAACTATCCCATGACATGGTTTTCTTTTCCTTTGATAATGAAATCAATGCTCTCAATGTCTTTATTCTCCCCTTCAAGATGAACCTATAAGCTTTCCTCCTGTTATCCAGTCAATAGTTAAAGACATTTGAAATTAGTAGGATCTCTGAGAGAATGCACTCTGTTGGCATAGACTTGTCAATGCAGGGTTACTGCCATGCTGTGATAAAACATTGGAATAGGACATTTGGGAAAGACGGCTTTCATACTTTAATGGATCTGAGTTATTTTCAACATGGGTACTCCTTCTAATGGAGCAGATTGCAACTTATCCCTGACTTTTCATTCTATGTAATTCTTTTCCATATCATCACATAAATATTCCCTAGAAGATTTATCTTATTACCACAGGTCTCCTTCAAGCCTTTGACTTCTTTCACTTCTTGATCTCAAATCATATTTCCCAACATACTTTGAGTAAGAATTAATATGGTGACTTGGATTTAACCACTTAGCTATTGCTATAGCAACCTATAGCTTTTGTTACTATGCTAGAAACAGGCATACCCTCATCTGGTCTCAATGAAAAAAATGTAGTTGCTCACTATAGATCTCGTGATCCAGGTTCTAATGAGGAAATAAAAATGTCTTTGGGTGGAAGGAAAGGAGAATTGGGCGGTAGAGTCTAATTTATTCCATTCATCTTGTTACTACCAAGCACCAAGTATACCATTTAAACTCTTCAGTCCAGGTGTCTGAAGTCCTCTGGGTATGACAGTGACTAATGAAATTCTCTTCATTTCGAATATCAAGACTGTGATATATGCCAAGATGGCGGCTGGAAAGCAGGGAATGGCGTGAGCTCCCCACCAAGTCCCTCCAAAAACCTATGAAAAAATGGCTCTGAACCAATTCTAGAGCTGCAGAACCCACAAAGTGGCAGAGGGAAGCAGGGCTCCAGCCCAGGACAGCCTGGATGGTTTCTGGGTAAGGTCTGTCCCGCATGGAGCTCCCAGCTCCTAGCTGAAGGGAGCAGAGCTGCGTGGAGCTCTGTGCCCAGTGCGCAGACCGTCCAGACCAGTAGCTGAGGGGAGATTGCCCTAGCCTCCTCAATTACTGAGCTGTGGCATTTACCAGACCTCTCAACCCATAAACAGCAAAGACAACAGAGAAGGTTAGTGGGAAAAGTTGCCGGGACTGAGTTTGTGGTTCAGCCACCGCCCCTGGGGCAGTGGAGGTGGGGCAGCTTTAGAACTACAGCTACAGTAGCTTCTGGCCCCAGGCCCACCTGGTAGGAAGAATTAAGCGGCTGATCAGAGCAGGAGTGCAGAGCCTGCTGAAGATCTAAGCCCAGTCCAGGTAGGGGGTTCTTGGGGAAGGAGGAATGCTGGTGAGGTAGAGCTGGCGCATCCTCCCAAGCGTGGAACATGGAACTCTTCAGTCTAAAAGCAGTCATATCCTGCTGAAATACTCAAGGGTTAAGGATGTTGGCTGGGAACATGGCCAGGCAGTGAAAACACACCCAGATTCAGTCTCAGACTCTGGAATCCTTCTTTGGTGACAAAGAAGACCAAAACATACAGTCAGATGAAGTTAACAAAGTCATAGAGCCTACAACAAAAACTTCCAAGAAAAACATGAACTGGTCTCAGGCCAAAAAGGATTTAGGAAAGCAAGTTAGAGAAGTAGAGGAAAAATTGGGAAGAGAAATGAGAAGGATGAGAGAAAACCATGAAAAACAAGTCAATGACTTCCTAAAAGAGACTCAAAAAAATACTGAAACGTATATTGAAGAAAACAACACCTTTAAAAATAGACTAACTCAAA
>JAQQSZ010013539.1:0-11730 GCA_028646595.1 Phalanger gymnotis | reverse complement strand
GGGGGGAAGAAGGGTAGAGGAAAGAAAGCATCAGTGTAAACAATTTGGACTCATTCCACAATACTGGCCCATGTGAAATAGTTATTGATTTGTAAAGTAAAAAAATAGGCTCCCACTCCCCACTCCCTCATAAATATGTACACAAAAGATCATCGGACAGAGACAACCCGACTGTATCCCAGCTCAGCTGCCATTTGCTTACACAGGGCTGGCCCCCTGTCTGCTAAGGAGGTTAAGCCTCCATGACTACTGGAGGCACTTGATCTGTTACCTCTTCACATCTCTCTGGCCTCTCTATGCTCCCCGTGTCAGTAAGAAACAGACTGAACCAGGTTTGAGTTAGCCACACAACTAAGTCCATACCTGGCACCCTCACCCTAACAGTCTGCAGAGTTCCTCCAGCTCCTTGCAAACCGAGACCTTACATAGCTCTGTCCTTCCCTCTGTACCTAGGACATCTGAATCGATTATTTTTAAACTTTTGGCACAGAAGAAGCATGATGGCTATGGAATAAAGCCGCAATAATACTGGGAAAATTCAATCACGACACATGCAGAGGGAAAAGGGGAAACTGCACTAGTACCTCAAAACCAGAACTAGATTTCCATGCATTTATGGGGACAGGGTGCAGGAAAGAAGATATATGGAGTCAAGATTTTATAGGCTCCCTATACATTCAAAAGAGGAGGCTATGCCGAGGGTCCGCACTGATGCCCACGAGCCTGACACAGCTCACCCCTCAGGAGGAGCTTGATACAGGCCACAACTAGAAAATCTGGATCCAACTTCAGGTCTGCAGCACTGAGAGTCATTTTGAAGGAATGCAGCAAAGGAGTTTTTTGTTTTGTTTTTTTTTACAAAAAGGATATATAATGATGTCCATGAGGACTAAGTAGAAGGATGCTTCAGGTCAGGAGAACAACATAATCCCAATAATCAGTCCCTTTCCTTCTCTTATTGGCTGCCCTTCAATGTGCAGACACTGCTGACAAATGATCAGTCATCAATGGTAGGCAGCCAGAATGCTGTGTTAGAACATGCACTGGCAAAGGTCATGAACTTGGGATTGAATTGCAGATAGTTATGGGACCAGTGTGTTTCCCATCCAATACAGCCACTTTTATGCCACTTTCTCCATTCCAGATGTGAATCTTACCATCATCAGAGCCAATCATAATAAACTGAGAATCTGGAGTGAAGGAGGATTCCAATGTGACAGCTTTGCTGTTGTTATACCCCCCAAATGTATGCATTACTGCTCCCTTAAATGCATCAGTCAGGCAGATGAAACTGCCATTGGTAGATATAAGGATGAGTTTGCCATCATTGCTGAACTTTAAGTCTGTCCACTCACAGTTCCTATCATACTGCATTTTGAAGGTAGCAAATGGCCCCTTATCGAAGGAGCAAAGATCATAAAGCTTAACCATTTCAGAATTGACGCCAGCAGCAAAAATTAACCCTTCTGGGTCAAAAGAACAAAGAGGTTTTCCTTGAAGATGCATTAGGCCCTGGCAGTTAGGAGACCAAAGATCTCGGAGTTGGATGGTTTTATCCAGCTACCCAGAGACAAAAGTGTCATCAATTGGTGACATGGACAAGGCTACCACCCTCTTGTTGTGTCCAGGGAAATACGGGATGTATTCGTTATCATGCAATGATAGGTAGTGGATTGTATCATCTATTTTGTTAGAACTATACACTACAGTGTTTGCTGCATGTGTATATCTGATTAGGTCCACTCCATACTTCTTACTGTACAGTGTTCTGTTTGGTTTGCCCTCCTGACAGTCGTACGGGATGATGGAGTTGTTGTTGCTGCTTGAGATGACCGTCTCGCCATTGGGGCTGAAGTCGAAGCAGTTGATCTTGTCCGAGTTCTCCTGGAACACCTTGGCCACATGGAAGCTCCACAGCACAATGTCCCTCATGTGGCCTAGTGGCCACAACTGGAAATTCTATTCTGGATCAGATTTTTACTAACAGGGGAACCGGTAGCTATAGTAGAAATAATGGGAACCTTGTGGGGAAATGACTATTGTTTTCCTGGAATATGTGGTAGAAGAGAGTGAAGTTGGTCTTGGTCTGACAAACACCATAGATTTTTGAAGAGAGGATTTCAAAAAGCTCAGAAAGGATAGAAAGGACCTCATGGACTAAAAGTCTACTGGGAAAGTAAGGCAGCCTGGGAGAGATGGGAAATTTTCAAAAGTTAAAGTCCGAAAATTCTAAGGGAAACACTTTCAATGAGGACAGACAGGGATTATTTGAAGAGGCCAATATGTATGCACAGGGAACTCAGCATCCAATTTAGACTTTTTAAAAAGATATGACACAAGATGGAAGTCAAGACAGGCAGCATAGGATGCATAAAAAGGAGTATCATAAGACCATAAGAATGTCAGAAGTGTCAAAACTTGGAATAAGCTGAAATTGTTGAGAAAATCTAAGAATAGCAAAAAGGTTGTTGTTGTTTTAAATCTACACTGTGGAAGAGAAGAGGCTCAAAACCAGATTTAGACAATTGCTTGGGGGTGAGTGGGATGATGGTAACTGCCAACAGAGAGAAGGCAAAGCTATCTAAATTGTTATTTGGTTTCTCTACCAAGGAAAATAACCTTTAGACTGGACAGAACAAAAACGGCTAATAAGGAGTTGGTAGCCTAGATAAGGAAGGAGATAATAAGAGAGTACCTGGGTGCCCTTAATGAATTCCAGTCTCCTGGTACATATGTAATACATCCTAAGGTACTGAAAGAACTGGCTGATGGGATTGTTGCATGCCTCTAGGGGAAGCTTGAAAGACCAGGTAGAATGAGAGGCTGGAGAAAGGCAAATGTCCCCATTGTCCAAAAAAAAAAAAAAGATGGTGGTGGGGGAGAAAATAGAATTTGCAAATGATAGGTCAGTGAGCTTTGCTTTAATTCCTGGGGAAGATCTAGGATCCAGGATGGATTAGTAAAGAACCAACCAGTGAAAAGAAAGCCATGATCACAAAAAGCCAGACTAACCTTATTTCCTTTTTTTGTCAGGGTTACTAAAATGATAGGGCAGCAAGGTGGCACATCAGATAGAGTGCTGGCCCTGGAGTCAGGAGGAAGAGAGTTCAAATACAGCCTCAGACATTTACTAGCTGTGTAACTCTGGGCAAGTCACTTCACCCTGTTTCCCTCAGTTTCCTTATCTGTAAAACAAGCTGGAGAAGGAAATGGCAAACCAGTTCAGTATCTTTGCCAAGAAAACCTCAAATGGGGTCGCAAAGAGTTAGGTACAACTGAATACAACTGAACAGTAACAGTAACAACAAAAAGCAAATGTCTAGATCAGGAGATGCTGTAGACGAAAGGTGTCAAACACACAGCCCATGGGAATCATGTTAAAATGGAATCAGGAACTATCTAACAAAATGATATATAATATAATAGAACATAGATAATGTTAATATGTAGTTTTCTGAATCAATATGCCATGGACAGGGATCCTTATGTGTGGTTTTGTGGCCTCCATTTCTACTTGCTAGTTTCATGTTCTTACCCCCCACCCTCACATCCAATCTGTAGTCAAGGCCTCTCTATTTCACCTTTGCAAAGTTTCCTAATTATGCCCCCTTCTCTCCTCTGACACTGCCTCTACTCTGGTACAGGCTCTCCTCACCTAATACCTGGACTATTGTAATAGCCTGCTGGTGGTCTGCCTGCCTTAAGTCTCTCCCCACTCCAATCCATCCTCCTTTCAGCCACCAAAGCCGTTTTCCTAAAGTGCAGGTCTGACTGCATCACCTTCCCCACATCCACTCAATAAGCTACAGTGGCTTCCTATTGTCTCCAGGGTCAAATACAAAATCTTCTGCTTAGTATTCAAAGTTCTTCATAACCTAGCTCCCTCCTACCTTTCCAGTCTTATTACATCTTACTCAACATGTATTCTTTGAGCCAGTGACACTCCTGCTATCCCACAAACAAAGTGTTCCCTCTCTTGGCTCTGGGCATTTTCTCTGGCTGTCCTCCATGCCTGGAATGCTCTTCCTCATCGTCTCTGCCTCCTCCCTTGCCTGACTTTCTTTCTGTTTCAGTTGAAGAACCAGGAGAGCATTATACAAAGCAACAGCAATATTGTATGAGGGTCAACTATGAATGACTTAGCTATTCTCAGCAATACAATGATCCAAGACAACTCTAAAAGACTCATGATGATAAATGCTATCCACCTCCAGAGAAAGAAGTGATGGAGTCTGAATGCACATCATAGCACACTATTTTTCACTTTGTGTGTGGCCTTTTTTTGGTCTGTATCTTCTTTCACGAGACGACAAATATGGAAATATGTTTTGTATGATTGCTCATGTCTCTGGGGTGGAAAGAATTTGAAACTCAAATTTCTTTTCTAAACTAAGGTTAAGAATTGTCTTTACACATAATTGGGGAAAAACCAAAATATTATTTTTAAAAAGTCCCAGCTAAAATTCCACTTCTACAGGAAGCCTTTTCTAAAACCTCTTAATTCTAAGGCTTTCCCTCTGTTAATTTTTTCCTATTCGGCTTGTTAATAGCTTGTTTGTTTATATTTGTTTGTTATCTCTCCTATTGGATTGTAAGTTCCTGGAGGGCAAGAACTATCTTTTGCCTCTTTTTTGTACAGTGGTAGGTGCTTGATAAATTTTTATTGAGTGATTCATTGACACAAATGCTGTAGATAATAGTTTGCCTAGATCTTAGCAAGACATTTGACAAAGTATATTATGCTATTTTCATGGAAAGATGGAGAAATGTGGGCTGGACAATTGTACAAGATGAATTTGGAATTGGTTAAATGGCTGGATTCATTTCATGTTTTTGTGTCAACTTGGAAGGGGATCTTCAGTGGAGTGTCCCAAGGAGTTCTTCTTGGCTCCCTGAAGTTGACTTTTAAAAAATCAATGACTTGGATAAGGGAATAGCTTGCACTCTTACCAAATTTGCAAATAACAGAAAAATGGGAAAGATACTGAAGGACTATTAGGGTACAAAAAAATCTTCACAGGTTAGAACATTACTTTAAATCTGATAAGATGAAATATATGTGACATTTTTTGTTGTTGTTGAGTTGTTTCAGACATGTCCAACTCTCTGTGACTCCATTTGGGGTTTTTGTGGCAAGGATATTAGCATGGTTTGCCATTTTCCTCTCCAGATCGTTTTATAGATGAAGAACTGAGGCAAACAGGATTAAGTGACTTGCCCAGGGTCACATAGCTAGGAAGTATCTGAGACCGAATTTGAACTCATGTTCTCCTAACTGGCCAGTGCTCTATCCCCTGTGCCACCTCACTGTTACCTAGCTATGGTCTTCAACCATAGGCTAGACAACAATGTGTCAGGTATATCATAACAGGCATTTCCTTTTTCATATATAGATTATATTGTTCAGTTGTTTCAGTCATGACTCCTTTTGGGGTTTTCTTGGTAAAGATGCTGTAGTGGTTTGCTATTTGCTTCTCCAGCTCATTTTACAGATGAGGAAACTGAGGCAAACAGGGTGAAGTGACTCGCCCAGGGTCCCAAAGCTAGTAAGTGTCTGAAGCTGGATTTGAACTTAGAAAGATGAGTCTTCCTGACTCCAGGCCCAGTGCTCTATGCATTGTGGATCACCTAGACACCCACTATTTAATACATTATTATTATTATTGTATTACTGGCTGCTGAGGTCCCTTCTGCCTCTGAAATTCTGCGATTTGTGGTTCTACAGTCAGACATCTCCATTAGTGGCAGATCACCAGAGTGTTTCCTCTTCCACTGGCTTTCATCCCCTGACTGGTAATTGGTTGCACCAGAGAAAACTAGTAAATGAAAATAGCCCATGTTGGGCTGCCTGCGGGCAGCCCTGAGGTGGCCTCTTCCACCTACTCTCTCCTCCTTTTTCTGATAGCTCTGTCCTGATTATTTAGTAGACTCTTGTTCTCTGTAGCTTTTGTTTCTCTTTCTCCATGCAAGAGTATTGATCTTGACCCCTAGTGAGGTTGGGGTGATATTTTGTTTAGGTGACCACCCAGGACCTTTGAAGTATTACTAGAAGATAACTTCCCAGAGCCTAAGGGGTTAATTAAGACCCTTCTCTGATATTTCTGAATATATGCGTTCCCTGAAAAGGCAAGCAACTCTAGGGATTCCGGGAGAGTGGAAGGATTAGGAGTCCGGGATCTGGGCTTGAATCACCGCTCTCCTGAATATCTAAACCATTCAACCTTACTGGGCCTCAGGTCCCTCACCTTTAAAATGAAGAGAGTTTGACTGGTTGATCTTCCAGCTCTAGGTCCCATGATCCTGGAATCTGAGAAGTAAGCTAAAGAACTTGGGAGAGAGGACAAGCGGTGTCTTCATTTCTGCCAAGGACTGAAGGTAAATGATGCGGGACAGAAAAGTAGATTTAGGAAGTAAACAACTGGTTAAGAATATAGTTCCAGAGAAAAACGGTTTGGATTTCTGGTTGTTATTGTTGTTCAGCCATGTCCAACTCTTTGTGACCCCTTTTTTTGGGGGTTTTCTTGGCAAAGATACTGGAGTGATTTCTCATTTCCTTCTCTAGCTCATTTTACAGAGGAGAAACTGAGGCCAACAGGGTAAGTGACTTGCCCAGCGTCACACAGCTAGCAAATGTCTGAGGTCACATTTGAACTCAGGTCTTCCTGACTCCAGGCTTGGCACTCTGTCCAATTTTTACTACCTTGAATTTCTGGACCAGGGGCTTAAGATACAGGAGTAGCAGTCTCTTAGCCTTAGTTAAAACTACAGCTCCCATAGGTAAAGAAGAAATGGTCTGTTCAAGATGGTTATAAATTAAAAGGGGTTAGGGGTGGGGTGGAGAATAGGATGAAGAAAACGATTTACAGAAGAGAAGCCTTGTAATTCACAGGACACAATATCCAGGAAGAGGGGCAATGATATTGCTTATGACCTTAGATGTTTATATACAGAATTTGGATAATAAAATGAACTAGAAATCTCAATGCAAGGAGGTAAATTCCATTTCATAGGTTCTACTTCAATTTATTGGGCTGTGACTCTTGACTGGAAAACGTCCGTGAAAAGAATAACTTACTCTATAGGAAAAGACTAGATCAAAGAAGTGGTGGGAGGGGAGTCCTTTCCCACAGCACCTCCAAACGTGATAGGGCTGAGAGGAGGCCTGGGGCACACTTAGGTATGTGCCTGGGGCAAAGTAAGGGTTGCACCTTCATCCAGTTGGGAAGATAGTGTTTCAAGAAAGAACAGCAGTCATTCAAGCACTGACTTTCCTGGCTTAAAACTTTCACTCTGGCCCTTAACATCCAGCTTCCATCTCAGCCCTTAGGACATTAGCATTTCTGAGAAACTCTGATTTCTTCTCCCATCCTGGCCTACTTATGCTCTCTTGGGAATCCAGACTCAGAACCTACCCACCTTTTCCCATCAAGAGAAATGGAGGTGGGAGAAGCTGAAAGGGTCATCCTCAGGCACAGTTATTAGGCTAATTACCAATATAGGGTATTTCTGACCAACCAGATTGAATTGCCAGGGCTCTATGTATTGCAGGTAAAAAAAAAATTAGTAGCTTTGGTGACCTCTGTAAATATTTGGGTCCAATTCTTGCCACAGAAATGTTAGGATACTCCAGGAGATGAAACAATAGACAAATTTCCACTTTAGTCTGGACCCAGAAAGCCAAGCTTTATGTGGGTCCATGTGATATGGATCCTCATTTCAGAATACTTGGCTTGAATATAATCCACTCCCCTTCTCTTTGGTTGGATAGCATTCATTCCATAACCCAGTCATTGTATAAAGCATGGAGAAGGCCTCCTTTTACTTCCAGAGCTGCCAGAAACATTTCCTGGAATAGGTGTGTGCCCCATTCAACAATAACAGCCAGACACTCCTTGACCTAGAATTTCTTTCCCTGTATCATCATGTTTGCCATTCAGTTGTTTCAGTTGTGACTGACTCTTTGTGACCCCATTTGGGGTTTTCTCGGCTAAGGTACTGGAGTGATTTGTCATTTTCTTCTCCAGCTCATTTTATAGATGAGGAAACTGAGGCAAACAGGGTTAAGTGACTTGCCAAGGGTCACACAGCTAATAAGTGTCTGAAGTTGGATTTGAATTCAGGTCTTCCTGACTTTAGTCTTAGTGCTCTATCCATGGTGCCACCTACCTGTCCGTATTATAGTTATCAGGTTGTATGTAGAACAGAGAAGGCAGAGAAGTGGACTTCAAATAAATCATATGATTCTGAAATTAATCTAGACCCAGGAGCTTTAATTCTGGGCAGCCAGATTTTATTGTTGACCGGGACTAAGATGATGGCTTTATGGTGGTTTTTGAAAAATAATTGAAAGCATTAATACCATTTCCTTCACCTGAGCCCTGGTGCTATTTGTGCGTAGAGGCATGATGATCGGAAAATTATAGCTCTGTGATGATTACAGAGCCTTGAACATCATCACCATCCATGGCCAGTACCCCTTCCTGATTCGATAAACCAAATTCATAAGGGACGTGATAGTCACCAAACTGGACCTCTGAAAGCCCTGTGAGGTAGTCCTGATAGGATAAAAGCCGACCTTCCAGGCCCAACATAGCCTCCCTGCCTAAAAGCCCACCTTCCACAGGGACTCTTTCTTGGTCTCCTCAGCTGCTAGTGCTTTTGCCTCTGAGATCACCTTCCACATCTTCTGAGATTACCTTTCATCTGAACTGTACATACCTTGTATATAACTAGCTATTTACAAGTTCTCTCCAGCATTATAAGGTGAACTCCTTCATGGTAGGGATTACTTTTGCCTTTCTTTATATCTTCAATCAAGCACAGTGGCTGGCACATAGTAGGTGATTAATAAATGTTAATAACCATAGCTGACTGGCCATTCTATTATTAGTTTGTCTGTATTAGCTATCTGTATTATCTCCCCCAATTATGATGTGAGTTTTTTTTTTGAGAACAGAGACTGTCTTGCTTTTCTATTTGTATTTCCAGCATTTAGCAGAGTTTGATACACAGTAAGCAAACACTTAATAAATGCTTCTTTATTTAATATCATCAGGCCAATGGGTACACAGAACATATGACCCAAAACCTGGTATAACATCCCCTGTGCTACAATTTCTGCCATTAGAATGACTTGGTCACTCTACTGCCCACTGTACAATTTTATTATAATTATTTGGTCCTCTTATTTACCCAAAGAGAATCCTTGTATGCAAACACTTGTTTCTTAACTTGGCTTTTTAACTCCATACAGTTTTAACCCTGCCCCACAAACTATGGTCTTCAAAGCCAATGACTTTCCAAGGGGAAGGGGAAAGGAGAAGGATTAGAATGTTTCCAGACTGATTGGGAACACATCCTACAAGCAATCAAAACAATCTACAAATGAGAGGCTGACCAATATTACCCCCTCCTCTCCCCTCCCTCTGCCCAAAACCTTTAGGAAGAATAGACCAGTTCTGGTTAACTGCCTGGAATCCTCAGACCAATAGCCCCATTGTTCTAGAATCTACTGAATGCAGTAGTATTATTCTTCCCTATCTTAGATAAGTGTAACAGCAAGTGCCCTACCACACCCAGGATGGCCTGTTAGCACATGTTCTTTTATCTGCTTTTCTAAAGGAAGAGAACTTTAAAGGGGTCACCTATCTTACTTTAATTAAAGGTATATATCATTCACTAGTTCAGGGGAAAGGTCAGCACCCTGAATGTGGAGAAAATAAAAAGAGAGAAATATAAAGAGAGAGGATCCAGATCCTGGATCCAGGATTTATTAAGTGTTTTCAGAGAGAAAATAAAAGCAGAGAAATTAGCACAGATATCAACAGACAGGGCTCCAACTGTCTGAACAAAGTAATACAACCACCTGCACGTACCACCAGATGGGGGAGCACTAACATCTGAGTAGTGGGGGTGGGGCTCTTAACAAATGGCTACTCAGAGTCCCATCCAGGGAATCAAAAGGTCCTTCTCATGAGCGAACCCCCAAAACAAAATCTCACCTCAGAGCATACATACATATATACATATATATGTACATACATATATACATATATACATACATATATACATATACATATATACATACATACATATATACATATATACATACATGCACACACACACTTTTGGCTAATAGACTCAGAGCCAGAAGGCATCACAACCCTCATGACTCGGTGTCTAATTATCTTAGTAGGTGTGAAAGGTATGAATGCCTTCCTATAAGCAAGACACCCCCTAAGCAAGCTCCTCCTTAGGCAAGTTCTTCTGCCAATAGGCTCTATGTGACTCAGGATGTATCACAGCTGGGCGGGAGTTCAAAGCAGTAAGATATCCGTGATTGAACACATGTGGTCACATAGGTTCTATTAATGAATAGGGAAGATCTTCATATTCCATTAACATTATAATGAGTTATTCTATGGGCATAGTTCAAGATGGGAGTGAGCTGTCAGAGCAAGGAAAATGGGACAGATCCATAGATGGTGGACCCCAGAACTTATCACTTAACTGACAGAGAATGGATTTCCCATTGCTGCTGATACTTAGTAGACTGGGAGAGAGCAGGCCAGGGGAGAGGATATTACATTTGATAGGCATCTAGTATATGCTACCAACTGTGCTAGACAAAGGAAAAAACTGAAGTCTCTACCCTAAAGGAGTTAATATTCTATTGGAGGAAAATCAACATGAACAGAGACAAGTAAACACAAAAAATTTCCAGGGAAAGACAACTAATACCTGAAGGGAATCAGAAAAAGCTTCATGTAGGAGATGAGGCACAATGGTGGTACAATGGATAGAGGACTAGACCTGAAGTCAGGAAGATCTGAATTCACATCTAGCCTCAGACACTTACTAGCTGTGGATAAATCCCTTAACTTCTGCTGGCCTCAGTTTCCTCAACTATAAAATGGGGCTAATAATAGCACTTACTTCCCAAGAGTGTTGTGAGGATCAAATGAGATCATATTTGTAAAGTTCTTAATGGTAGTCCCTGGTGTATAGTAGGTGCTTAATAAATGCTTATTCCCTTCAGAGATACAGGTGGTAGCACTTGAGTCAAGCCTTGAAGGAAGCTAGGAAGGCTAAGAGATTCAGGTGAGTAAGGAGTGTGGCAGTTTTGTGGAGGCACATTTTTCTGACTGTTCACAAGCAGTCCCTTGAAGAATTTTGCCAGAAACTGAAGCCAGTTCACTGGCCTGGGGTCTGAGAGATCCGCTTTCTTCCCTTTTTGAGAATAGGGGCCAGATCTGCCCTTTTTCCAAGTCTGAAGAATCTTTCCCATTCTCCTCAGGATTTCAAAGATCACAGTTAATTGCTTGGCCATTAAGACTCAGCTCAAATCTTGCCTTCTGCAGAAGTCTTTCCCAATTTCTCAGCCTCTGGTGTCTTCTTCTCTGAAATTTCCTCCCATCTACTCTGTACCTATCTTTTTTTTAAATTTATTTTTAATATGTTTGGTTTTCAGCATTGATTTTCACAGGTGTTTGAATTACAAATTTTCTCCCCATTTCCTCCCCCCCCCCAAGATGGCATACACTCTGGTTGCCCTGTTCTCCAGTCTGCCCTCCCCTCTGTCACCCCATTCCCCTCCCATCCCCCTTTCCCTTCCTTTCTTGTAGGGCAAGGTAAATCTCTATGCCCCATTGCCTGTGCATCTTATTTTCTAGTTGTATGAAAAAAATAAACTTTTTTTACTTTTGAACATCTATTTTTTTTAAAACCTTG